>CAUYQV010111050.1:0-19339 GCA_963574575.1 Galagoides demidoff
TTTTATCAGGTGTACAAAGTTAAATACTGTGTATTTATCACTAAAAAGTACATGAACTTAAGAGAAAAATAAGCCTTTGGTGATTTTCCACACGTTTAAGCTTCTCTGTAAACTTGAAATAAACAGCAAAATGGTGCAAAAAAAAAAAAAAAAAAGAAAAGTGACTTTTTTTTTTTTGTTTGTTTGAGCAAAGAACCAGACTGCACTCTTATTAGCTTCATTGGTTTCATCTCTGTGATGTTTTTGAAACTGTGAGGAAAGATGGTCTGCAATTCTGGGAGGAAGGCAGGGGCGTTTCCTGACAGGAGTGAGAGTGGGTCCACATACCTGTCTTCGGAATAGGGACAGGGAGCTGGGGAAATGAAACAAGGGCCTTGGTGAACTAATTAGTACCATGGAGGACACCACAAAATATTAATAAGATACCCCTGGTTTGCTGCAGACAATGTTTAATGAACTTTAGAAAATAAACAAACAAAAAAGGAGAATCTTATAATTCCTTAGAAATGTATCTTCTAGTTTCTCTTAAAGTTTCAGTTTGTGAATCAATTCCTCTTTAATTTCTTTGTGGTATAAAACTATTGGTTATAGTAGGGATGATCATTTAGAGAATATCTACAGCAAGCCAGGCAATGTGCTGCGTGACACACACTGATCCTTCACCTTGCCTTTGAGGGGGGCATCTTGACCCTCACTTTGCAGATGTGCATGAGGTGTGTCCGAGTGCTGATGACCTGTTCAAGAATGAAGAGCTAGACCTGAAGCCACACGGGGTTGTCTGCTCCCACAGTCTCCTTAACTGTTTGTGCTTGTTGACTTTTCCAAATCTGTGGGCTGCAATATTTTGGATGTGAAAGGAGACTGAAAGAAAACTGAAGGTATAAATGAAGACCTCCCTGGCTGCTCGGGCTTTTCACAACATGAACAATAAAACAAATATTCCCAGCAGCAAAAGTTTGATATTTTAATGTGCTCTGTTTGCTGACGATCAGTCAGCCACATTTGATGGACACTCACTTTGTGAAACCCAGTTAAATATAATGTGCTCTTGCAAAGGAAATGAAAGATTTCTTACCGAGCTTTGGTAAGTTGTATTGAGATGGTGACTCTGGGGAGATGGGAAGAGGCTGAAAGGATTCAAGAAGATGGGATGAGTGTTGGGCCTTCACATTTGTGCTGTTGATGACCCGAATGTTGATTAACATTGCATTAAAAAAACAAGCAAGTGTAATTGTTCAGTTGATCTCATATGCTCATTGACCAAAAATTTACGATCAGAATGATTACTTTGTGACCTGAACTATTCTGTGCAACTTAAGTCAACTTCCTTTGCACTCTCCCATTTGTCCTGGTGGAAAGAACACTGATGCCACGCACTAACTGTGTGGCCCCAGGAAAGGCACTTACTTGGCATTGTTATAGGCTGCAAGGATGGCCACAGATTCACCATCTTCACTTGCCCTGTGGCTGCTCTTTTAACTCTGTAGCGGCCATTGAAAGAGGCCTAGGTGAGTCTGCAGGATGAGGAGATGTGTGGCCCATTTGCCCTGTCATCCTGGCCAAGTAAGTGAGTAAGGTCTTCCCAGGTCAGCCAGCTGCTGGCTGTATCCTTAGAGCCCACTCGCCCTTACTAAAGGAAGCTGCCTAGCTAACACTCAGAATAGGAGCTAAAAAACTGTGGACCCTAAGTTTTGGGGTGGGTTGTTTAGAGTAAAAGATAACTGATACAAAGACTATTATATTAAAAAAAATAAGTAACAACTTGTCCACTGTCTCCCCCATAGCACTATAGGAAAAAGTACATGAAATAATGATGTGGTCGTGCCTGTGCCCACCAGTGCCTGGGGCAGCAGTGCCCAGCACGGGGCTTGCGTCTGATCAGCCCCTCACTGCTGTGAACTGGACAAGTGAACTATCTAACATATACAATATGTAATCACGAACGATTATATCAGGTAGCAGTAGCTGCCGCAATAGGATAGCCCAATGTTTAAAATTCCCCAAGTAAGATATTTCATTTTCTCTTTAATTAAACATTTTTTTGTTTTGTTTAAAATGGAAAGTTTATTTGCTCAGTACACCAAATAGGATGCAAGCACTGTCATGGCAAATAGACAGAAATATGCAGATCAACATAAGACAGTGACCTAGTTTAAATGAAGGGAAATCTCTTTGAATGTTATGACAACATACTCCCCCAAAGAATCTTTTCTTCGGTTAAGTTAATTATACATTTCAGTGAAATAAAGGGTAATGGGTTAGTGGAAGTTTAGCTTGTGAGAACCATTCAGAATGGAGGAAGGTATTTCCACAGCTGGAAAAAAAAAAAAACAACACAAACTTAATTGCCTATAAAAACAGATTTACATATATGTTTTTTCTATTTGGGGTCTCAATTTATTTCCCTCATCCACCAATTTGGCAATGAGGATGGGATTCCTCAAATGAGCTCTTCTATAGGAAGAATTTGTTGGGAACATTGTAGTCACATTTTCTTTTCTGGTTAATGTGAGGATAGAGAATGATTAGGTTACATTGTTTACTTTGTTAGGTTAAAGTCCAAGTTCTAGTTAAACCCTTCCCCCAGGGGGTGTGCTGTATGCCCTTACATTGTGCACAGAGGTAAGAACATGCCTATTCCCCTCCCCCTCCCTTTCCCTCCCTTGAGTTTAATTATCTTTTTCTTTCTTTCTTTCTTTTTTTAAATTTTTTGAGACAGAGTACCACTTTATTACCCTTTGTAGAGTGCCGTGGTGTCACAGCAACCTCCAGCTCTTGGGCTTAGGTGATTCTTTTGCTTCAGCCTCCTGAGCAGCTGGGACTACAAGCACCGGCCACAACACCCGGCTGCGGTTTGGCCGGGTTTGGGGCTAGCGCGCTACTCACTGAGCCACAGGTGCCGCCCAAGTTTAATTATCTTTTTCTCTCGATAGGGCATGCAGTTGTTCATCTTCTAGCTTCATATTAGCATTGAGTACATTGAATACTTGCTTTTATGTTCTTGTGATACTTTACTAAGGAGAATGTGTTTCAACTCCATCCAGGTTAATACAAAAGATGCAAAGTCTTCCTCTTTTTTATGGCTTAATAGTGTGCCATATATCACAGTTTAATAATCCATTCATGGGTTGATGGGCACTTGGGTTGGTTCCACATCTTTGGTGATTGAAACTGAGCTGCTATAAACATTCTAGTGCAAATGTCCTTATGGTAATAAAAAATATCTTTACATATTTTGATTCATGTTTGTTTAGTGGGCAATATTTTTATAAAAATCTTGGTTAAAAGCAGCGCCTGTGGCTCAAAGGAGTAGGGCGCCAGCTCCATATACCGGAGGTGGTGGGTTCAAACCCAGCCCTGGCCAAAAAAACTACAACCCCCCCCCCCGCCCCCGCCCCACCAAAACCCAACCAAACAAAAAAAAACTTGGTTATACTCTATTGTGCAGTTTCACATGTAGAGAAACATTCAGAACATGTAAAGGTACTGTTTATTGAAGAATTATAAAATAGCCGAATAGCCGCTGCCCAGGAATGTTGCCTACATGCCAGAAGTTCCTCCCCTTTCACACCCCCTCTCAGCCGCATGCTAACCATAGCCTGAACTTTATGCTCAAATCCTTGCTTAACTTTATTGTTTTATTACTTTTGCAGTGTGTAACATCCGAGTGTGTCTCCCTAAACCCTACAGTTTAGTTTCTCCTGTTTTTGAATTTTGTATAAATGAAAAGAATACACACAGAATGAAGTCATTCTGTGTGTATTCTTTTGTGTCTTATTTCTTTTGCTTAATGCTGCTTCTTGCTTTGTGTACCTGTAGATGACTCATTTGCATTGTATGAATATAGTATTTTTACTGCGGATAGATATATACATATTAGTAGAAACACAAGTTTGTCTAGAAACACAAATTTTAGAGTCATAAGGTAGGCTTATATTTAAATTAAGTAAAAGAGGCCAAACTCTTTTCTAAAGTGCCAGAATCATTTTATCCCACCAGAATGGTGTTTGAGTCTTGCCAACACCAGCATTTATCATTGCCAGACTTTTAATTTTTGCCAGACTGGAGAGTGTGTGGTAGAATCTCCTTATGATTTTAATTTGAAGTTTCTTCTTATTAATGAGATTGGACACTTTTTCATATATTTTTTAGCCATTGGATTCATTTTTTCTGAAGTGTTTATTCTTTTTTTTTTTTAATTGTGTGTGTCTTTTCTTATTTCTTTGTAGATGTTTTTTACATGTTTTAAACATCATTTTTGGCTGGTTTTATGTGTTGCAATAGATTTTCCCATTCATGAGTTTGCATATTACTTTTAATGCCCTTCTTCATGAATTATGAGTTATTAATTTTAACATGCCAAAATGTGTTCTTTTCTGGTTGCTTTTTGTGACTTAAGAAAACTTGTCTTACCCTGAGGCCATAAAGAGAGTTCCCAATACTACTTCCTAAAACCTTCACAGATCCGTCTTTTACATTAAGTGTGTAACACATCAGGTATGGAGTCTTTCATGTATATTAGATAAAGATGCAATTTCATTATTTTCCAAATGGATACATTCTGGATTCTTCTTCCGGAATCATTAATCGAAAATAATTTTAGAGGGGCTGTAGAATAACAGACCAGTGGAGAAGCATAAAGACAAATTTAGAATCTACTATAATTGTCCAGGCAAAAGATTATGAGAGCCTGTATTAGGATCATGGTGCTAGCACTGGGGGAAGGGGCTGGTTTAAGAGCAGTTTAAGAAGTATTTGGAAAGAAGGCCAAAACTTTGCTTCAAAATTATGTAAGTAATAGGCTTTGTGGGGGAAAGAGCACATGAATATACAAAAGAGAGAGCCGTGAATGGAAGGAAACTTCCTTAAAAAATGATTACACCCAGGCTATGCAGAAACTTTCAGAAAGTTTAGAAATCAGAATTACAGAGACCTTTGAAAGAATAGAGAATTTGCAGCTGGTAAACCTGGTGATTGATGCTAAATATATCAACATAGAAATTATGCATGGCTCCACTTTGCTTAATATTTTTCAGTTTTTGACATTCTTAGCAATAGGTTTTTCAATTTCTACAGCTGGTGCCTTTCAGGTAACTTCATTTCAGTTTGTAATATCATAAGTCTTGCTGAAAATGCATTTAAATGTTTTTCAGTTCATAGAATCTTCCAGGATTTGATTCAGCCAGTTTTCTAAAAAACTCTTACATCCTTTTTCCTCCTAGGGTCCATTTTTTTTTTCTCATGTGTTCTTTAACAATTTTAGGAAATTAGAGTAGATGATAACTCTGCTCGTATGGTTCAAATTTATATTTGGTCTCATTCTCATTAAGACATTAATAAGATATATGTTAGTTTGTTAATAATCACAAACCGTGATTATTAGGCAAATTTCACTGGCTCTGACATACATGAATAATGTTATAATTGTGCAGTCAGATATTTCACCCTCAAGATCACACCTTTTATTGCCATTTCTTGCCTTCTTAGTTTTGCACTTTTAAAAGAAATGAGCTTTCTGGAGCATGACAAATCTGAATTAAAGATGTTTAAAATGGGTTGTTATTTCACTTGTCAAAAATTAATGTAACTCATAAGTTCTGTCTTAGTTTTGGACTCACAGGCTTGGGAACTAGGCATGTGATATGATGAATATAAAAAAAAACCCTCAAATAATTGTTCAAGAAATATGCATTAGGGAAGCTGAAGGACTCATAGTTAAGATACTTTTTTTTTTTTTTTGGGACAGAGTCTCACTATGTCGTCCTCAGTAGAGTGTTGTGCTGTCACAGCTCACAGCAACCTCAAATTCTTGGGCTTAAGTGATTCTCTTGACTCAGCCTCCCAAGTAGCTGGGACTACAGGCACCAGCCACAACGTCCAGCTATTTCCTTTTTGTTGTTGTTGTTGTTATAGTTGTTGTTGTTTGGCAGGCCTGGGCTGAGTTCTAACCCACCAGCCCAGTGTATGTGTTCCATGCCCTAATAGCTGAGCTATAGGTGCTGAGGCTAAGATACTTTTTAATTTAGTAAATTATAACCTGGGTTGTCAAAAACAGTGGTGACATTTGCAAATGAAAGAAGAAAAAAAGTAGAAATGATAGGATGTGGGAATAGATATAACACAAAACTCACCACCAGGTGTAGTGACTCACACCTGTAATCCCAGCACACTGGGAAGCTGAGGCAAGTGGATTGCTTGAGCTCAGGTGTTGGAGACTGGCCTAAGTAAGAACAAGACCCATCTCTACAAAAATTAGAAAAATTAGTGAGGTGGTGGCAGAGGCTGTGGTGAGGGAGGCGGATTATTCGGGCCCAGGAGTTTGAGGTTGGAGTGTGCTGTGATGATGCCACTGCATGTGGAATGAGTGAGACTCTGTCTCAAAACAAAAAGATGTACCAGAACTTTTTTTCTTTTGTGATGCGATGGATAGGGAAGTTCATTTTAACTTAATTGTTCACTTCCCCATATGCTGGAGGTGGTGGGTTCAAACCCAGCCCTGGCCAAAAAAACAAAAAACAACTGCAAACATCAAACTGGTTGCTGGATGTCTAGAGAAGAAAGAAGCAGGCCCCAAGTTTTCTCTGAGAAGATGTGAATGTTAATAAGCATGCTACACACAACCTAGGTGGGGTTTTCTGAGTTAAGGACAGAGTGAAAATCATAGGACTTGCGCGGAGAGCGCTTCCTCAGTTATGTTTCTGGACATGTCATTTCATCTTTGCTTTTTGCCTTCCACAGAGCATGGTTCCCTACAAATCTATAATTCAGTCTGAACTGTTTACTCAGCAGTGGATTGAAGAGAATTCTTTAGTCATCTAAGATCCGGTTTTGAGTTCGTTGTGGACCCCTGTTGCTCTTTGTAGGTTATCCTAACTCTCTGTATTTTTAAATTCAAAAAATAGACGTCTCCAAGCTAGTGAGCTAGAAACACGTTATTAGTTGTGGGGTTTGGGATACCGAACTACGTCACATTGTCTGTAGCAGTCTGGGTCCCAACAGTAGGTTAAACAGGGAAAATTTAATATAAGAATTGTAAACTAACAAGAGAGTACCTATAAGAGATAAGAAAATGTAGATAATACTCCAGGACTGAGAGAGAATACCCATAGAAAGGCACATTTGGAAGGGGCCCCCGCCTTGTGGATAAGGTGCACTTTGGTCGCCCAGTAGTAAAGAGGCTGGCTGGTGTGTCCTGTGGGCTACCTAAGACCACCTCCCGGAGTGTGCAGGCTGAGCAGCACGGTGGGAGCCAGGATGGCAGTGAGGGCAGTGACTGAGATGTACCAAAGGGAGGCTTCTGACAGAGCTGAGGACAGGCTATCATCACCCCAAGGCTGCAAGGTGGCAGATGGGCTGGATCCAGGTCCGGAGGCCGGGCAGGCTCCCACGGGGCTGACGCTTACCGCTCCCTGCAGGTGCTGGAGTTGCCCGGAGCCGCTTTCTGTCGCAGTGCCCCTTCAGCGCCCTCTACCGACACTCCTTTTCATCACACTTACTCTAAAGGAGAAAAGACTTTAGCTCGCGGTTTATCATAAAGCGTTATTTTGAAAGGTGTGTTTGCATCTGTGAGGCAATAAATGAGACCCGGCACAGGGTCCAAGAATACTGAGGAAGGTTAATACCAGCATTGCCAAAAAGTCCGGTAGCTATTTTCAGCCTGTGAAAGGCGTTCTCAATCAACCTTTAGTTTTTTCCTGTTGACCAAAGACTCAAAAATACTTTAATATTTCATCAACGTATTATGACATGTGAATTCATCCATTTCTAAATAAAGTAGAACAATTTCTTACTTGTATATTTAAAAGCAAATGAACAGCTTAGAGAGAGTGGTATTCATATGAGCATGTCCAAATTACCGAAAGTAAAGAAAACATTCTGACTCCGGAAGACAATAAAGGGCACGCAGTTCATAAACTCAGGGAATATTCCTGTGTCACTTTTCCTTTTCTGCCCAATTGTCCTTCATGTCATTTTGTGTTGAAGCCTCTCATCTGTGTGCGACCCTTCACCTCCAACATACAAGCAAAGGTCTACAAATTAAATCCCTTTTCATTCTGAATTCTAGAGTAGTCTCTCTCATTTTCTTTCTTTCTTCCTCAACTTAAAAGTACAGTAAAGCAGGAGGTGATATCTAAATAATTTGCACTTAAATGTATGCAATATCTTATTTATTATGAACTGGTTTTAAGCCAATTCGAGTCACTAAAAAATGTAGTGCATTAGTGTAGACAGGAAGCTTCTTGTTAGTGGTTGTACCTACTTTTATTTCATACACATTTAAGATCTCTAACTTGAAGTACTGTCAATACGTGACACTAGTTTTTATGGGTATTTGTCATAAGTGAATTAACTGATTTGGACATAAAAGAGAAAATTGGTGAACAGAAGCAGAAGACTTTGTATTGTAAATTAGTTTCATTTGTAGATGCCAATTGAACTCATGTTGCATATTCCCCCATACATAATGGCGCATTAAAATGCTACACTTAAGTGGAGCAATGGCGGCCTCCAGTGGTTGACTATACTCATTTCAGAAGTACTTGGCTCTTGTGGGATATCTTGGGGTATCTCATGTGTTCTGTTTCCGGATGACTTCCCACCATTTAGCGGTGTTTTTTTTTTTTTTTTTTTTTTTTTTTTTTGAGATAGAGCCTCAAGCTGTCGCCCTTGGTGCTGTGGCATCACAGCTCATAGCAACCTCCTACTCCTGGGCTCAAGCGATTCTCCTGCCTCCACCTTCCAAGTAGCTGGGACTACAGGCACCCGCCACAATGCCTGGCTATTTTTTTTTTTTTTTTGGTTGAAGCCATCATTGTTGTTTGGCCGCCGGGCTGGATTCGAACCTGCCAGCTCAGGTGTATGTGGCTGGCACTTAGCCGCTTGAGCCACAAGTGCCAAGCCCATTTAGTGTTCAATCTAGCTTTAAAGAAAAAAAATTGGAGGTGATGTTTACCAAGATAAAAATATAAATTGTGGAAAAATAATATAAAAGAACAGAGCCCTCACAGGTTTGGACCCACTAGGGAAGAATACAGAGAAGAAAATTGTATTAGAAAATATTTTCAGTGTAGGTGATGAGTTTTCAAGGTAAGAAATAAAGTAGCTGGACCAAAATAGGATGCTAAGTCTCATCTGTAAATATCCTCTATGCTGGTTTTCTTTTTTTCTTTTTTTTTTTGAGACGGAGCCTCAAGCCATCCCCCTGGGTAGAGTGCCATGGCATCACAGCTCACAGCAACCTCCAACTCCTGGGCTCAAGCGAGTCTCCTGCCTCCGCCTCCCAAGAAGCTGAGACCACAGGCACCCGCCACAACGCCCGGCCGCTTTTTGGTTGCAGCCATCATTGTTGTTTGGCGGGCCCGGGCTGGGGATTTGAACCCGCCACCTTAGGTGTACATGGCTGGCGCCTTAGCCGATTGAGCCACAGGCGCCGAGCCTCTATGCTGGTTTTCTAGTAAGCGCTTCTACTCAGGATGATTTATTCATTATATTTTTAATGATAGACTCTCTATTGCCCCCCGCTCCACATTCCACACACACATCTCAGTGATAATCCTAAAAATTTTTGAAGTGTGACGAAATATGTTCTACAATGTGTAACATAATTGAATGTCAGATTAATATTTGGGAAGAAAATACCATTCTATACTATTATACTTTGAAGCACTTAACTATGCAATAAAAACTTACTACTATGGGTGGCTCCTGTGGCTCAAAGGAGTAGGGTGCAAGCCCCATATGCCAGAGGTGGCAGGTTCAAATCCAGCCCCAGCCAAAAAAATGAAAAAAAAAAATCCAAAACAAAACAAAAAAACTTTACGACTCTTCTCTTATATTTACCACCAAGGACATTCTTGGTTTTTTAATTTTTCTTTATTTTTATTTTTTTGAGACAGAGCCTCACTTTCTCACCCTTGGTAGAGTGCAGTGACATCATAGCTCACAGCAACCTCAAATTCTTGGGCTCAAGCGATCCTCTTGCCTCAGCCTCCCAAGTAGCTGGGACTACAGTATTTTTTTTTTTTTCAGTAAGGTTTTGTTTGTTTGTTTGTTTGTTTGTTTGAGTTTTTGTCTGGAGCTCAGTTTGAACCCACCTCTGGCATATGGGACCGGCACCCTACTCCTTTGAGCCACAGGTGCCGCCCTTCAGTAAGGTTTTGAAAGGGCTTTTTATCTCACAGTTCTGCCAAAAGTTCATATAAGAGTTTATTGGCTCCTGATGTCAGGAATAGAGCAGGCTGGACTAGGTTCTAGGGGATGATAAAATAGTTTATTGTACTGATATTAATCCCGTCCCTCAATACTATAATTATAAGACCATTACTGTGCAGTAAATTTGGCTCATACCAATAGGTACAGCTGGGAAAAAAGGTATACAGGTCATTTTGCTTCTCACCTTTTATTTTTTTCATAATAAACTCACAGAAGCAGTTGTGATTATGGAGGTCGAGGGGAGCAGGAAGAAGAGAAGAGGTCAGAGCATATTGGTATTATTCCTCTGGAGAATGGCATTTTGTAGAAGTCCAGTGTAATTAATAATAGTTCAGTGTAAGTAATACTTACCAAGTATTAAAAAAATAAGATTTAAAAATATTACAGATATTAAACATTAGCAGAGAGATCATAGGCCTCTTTCTGTTTTTTCCCTTTTTTTCAAGACCTTTTTTAAGAGCTATAGACACATATAGATAATGACATCAACTGACAGCCACAGACAAATGACAGAATTTAATTTAATTTCTGGATTACTTTTTAAAGAAAGCCATTTGAGCCCCCTCCATAGACACACAAATTCATTAACCATCTGCTCTAAAACCAACCAGCAGAAACATAAGCATTTGTCCAAGATATTCAGTAAATGTTCATGACCACATTTCAACCCTCTGTGGGTACCACTGAAAGGCAAGAGAGCATCAGAAATAGAGAGAAAGCACAAGGCTCTGTGGTATCTGATGAACGATGCTCTCAGTCCTGCTGGCTGGCCTGGAATTTGAACTTCACCCAGCACCAACGCAGACAGAAACTCTGGCTGTCTCACTGAAATTTGCTTACAGTTCTTTAACTAACATTATCCTTCACCCAAAGGCCAGTTTGAGGAGATTAGCTCCAGTTACCCACCACTCCTCTCTCTTGGATACAGTGATTTTGATACAATGATCCCATATCACCTGGACACATGGAAAGGGTAGTGGAAGTCAAGATGCAGGCTGGAGCACAGGTGGGCTGAAGATCCACTTTCCCCATCTTCACTGGGACTGTCCAGTGGAAGAGCTTGCAAGAATTTTTTTTTTTTTTTTAATGAGACAGAGCCTCAACCTGTCACCCTGGTGCTGAGCCAGAGCTTGCAAGAATTTTAATTTAAGAATTAAAAGTCTTGGCTCAGCACCTGTGGCTCAATTGGCTAAGGCACCAGCCACGTACACCTAAGGTGGCGCGTTCGAATCCCCAGCCTGGCCTGCCAAACAACAATGATGGCTGCAGCCAAAAAATGGCCGGGCATTATGGCGGGCGCCTGTGGTCCCGGCTACTTGGGAGGCAGAGGCAGGAGACTCGCTTGAGCCCAGGAGTTAAAGGTTGCTGTGAGCTGTGATGCCATTGCACTCTACCCAGGGGGATGGCTTGAGGCTCCGTCTCAGGGAAAAAAGAAAAAAAAAAAAAGAATTAAAAGTCTTGCTGTGTTCACCTCTTTGTAGGACAAGAGGGTCTCTGTATACTGTGGAGTGCGTGATAGTTAATAATGGTGTGCTTTCTGGCTTACAATGCCATGTTAAAGCACTATGAGTTACTTCAGAAATCTTTACGATCCAGGGCCATCCCTACATCAGTATTATCCATATGCATTATTCACCATGTAATGGTCCACATGTATTTACTGAGCACTGTTTTAGGCACTGTTGGGTACTGGGATAAATTAGTGAGCGAGCATAGCCACACACATTCCCACCTCTGTGTCTTTCCTCGTGCTGGGCAGCCTTCTAGCTTTCTCATTGTATTTATTCTACCAGAACTTAAAGCCCAAACCCACGTGCTCACCTTCCCTATGGAAATTGTAATCACAATTGCTTCCTAGAGCATATTCTTTGACACATATTTGGTACTGAAATATCTCGTGTCCAGGCTTACTCTGTTTCTTCTGCTTCGCCTGGCACAGTGTGGCCACGTAAATTGCTCAAGAGCTGCTGCAGATTAATTGCTTTCTGCTCTATACCATCTCGTTCTTATATAGACAACCAGGATGATAAAAAAGGGTGCTTTGGTCACGTACAGCTGAAATAAATGTGGTTAAAATTTTGACATCTGGTGGGAATATCCTGATTTGTAATAGGAAAGAACAAAAACACAGCTCACCTGTCAAAGCAAAGTAACAAAGGTTATGTAAACTGCTACAATTTCATAAGAAAGATAAAGGTCTTTCCTAATTTGATTAGAAAATTCTGTATTTGAACCTGAATTGTGTTTAGTTCAGTTACAGCCTCTTTATTTGAAAGTAGAAAGTATCTCTCCATCTCATTCTTTGTTTTTGACTCTTTACTACATGCCTGCTGTATGCAAATATGTTTTTTGTGTCCATAGCAATAACAAGATGTTTTTAAAAAGGAATGCCCCAGTCAAAAGAATTCTGGTTGGCTGTCCATCACATAAATTAATTCCTCTGAAAAATGGCTGCCTTCGCATTTGCTTTAATGGTCATCTGAGCAGGTAGCTGACTTTTTTTTTTTGTTTGTTTTCTGGGTTTTAAGTTAATCAGCCTTCTGGGTATTTTGTTTTATTATGGACCGTTAAAGGGCCAGGTTAATAATGTTCCATCATTATGCAATCATACAAAGAATAAATTTCTCTTTTAGACAAATGGAGGTAAGACTACTATATTTTCCTCATTTTCTTCTCCAACTAAGAGATTATTTTCAAGTCACAGGGCTATAGCATCTTAAAAATCTTTTTATTTGATTCCTCCCAGGAGACTTTGACGAAATAGGTAGTCACACGTCGACAATAGGTGTTGTGACATGGGTTACGTGGTGGATCATACTGTGTTTTCGTTGATGAATCTCTTGCATATGTTGTGAAAATGAACTTTACGGGGCAGCACCTATGGCTCAAAGGAGTAGGGCGCTGGCCCCATATGCGGGTTCAAAACCAGCTCTGGCCAAAAACTGCAAAATAAAAAGAAAGAAAGAAAGAAAATGAACTTTACGTTGTGTAAACGTTTTACATGGTGAGAGGGAAGACTACCTTGATGTTGTCTTCTGTCAGATCAAGTTAAAATTGTCTAGGTTTGTTTCCTGGTCTTCCCATTCTAAAATGTTTGAGAATTGGGCAGTGCCTGCGGTTCAGTGGGTAGGGCACTGGCCCCATATGTCGAGGGTGGTGGGTTCAAACCTGTCCCTGGCCAAACTGCAAAACCAAAAAAATAGCTGGGCATTGTGGCGGGCGCCTGTTGTCCCAGGTACTTGGGAGGCTGAGGCAAGAGAATTGAATTATAACTAAAAATACACTAATAGTAATATTTTTATTCTTCCTTAATAAATACTTGGAACTTGTTGGCCTGCCATTTTGAGCAGAAGACTTCACTTCTACCTGCAGTACGTACGGCAGGCAGCATTATTATTCATCGGTGGCCCTCACTTAATAGAGGTTCATAGTCAGGCAGAAAATATAACTCACATCAGCCTTTACCTTCTATAGATCTTGTGATAATCAGGCTTAACAGGAGTTTTTTTCTCCTCCATTTCCCTCCTCACTTCTATTCTTGGAGCAGTAAGTATTTATATCTGCTGGAAAAATATATAAATATAATTTTCTTTTTTTTTTTTTTTTTGAGACAGAGTGTCACTGTGTCACCCTGGGTAAAGTGCCATGGCATCATAGCTCACAGCAACCTCAAATTCTTGGGCTTAAGTGATTCTCTTGCCTCAGCCTCCTGAGTAGCTGGGACTATAGGCTCCTGCCACAATGCCCGGCTATTTTTTGTTGCAGTTGTCATTGTCATGTAGCTGGCCCAAGCTGAGTCCAAACACACCAGCCTTGGTGTATGTGGCTGGAGCTGTAACCACTGTGCTATGGGTGCCCAGTCTATATATGTAATTTTTAACCTCCTCACCCAGAAATGACATTGACTTGGTACACTGAGGCCAGGCCATCTGACAGCACCTTTGTTGTTAATGTTCAGTCACTGACCAGGAACAGAGTATTCGTTATCCTCATCTGCTCTTTCAACTTGATTCCTGATTAGGAACTCTAGTGTGTAACATCCCACTACTGAGAAGTACGCCGCCTACACACTCCACACCCAGAACATTCAGCAGCGTGGTGGGCGTTTTGCTTGACCACTTGATACATGTTCTTTGGCTGGAAATGTTTGAGAAATCCCTGGCCTACCAAAAAACACAATCGTTTGTTTCTTTTACCATTTTTGTCTGTGGAATGAACATGTGTGATTTCCCTTAGGATGTTCCCACTTACAAATCATGACCAACATCCACATCTTGGCAAAAGGAGAACACGTGTGAACTGTAAGTTAGGAGAATCTGTCAGGATAAATCTTAGAAGCCTTCAGCAGCCTCTTGTTACGTGTGTGGAAGGGAGGATTCCGCTAAGGGTCTGCTGACGTGGGGACCCAGGATTGATGTATGCTGCTTTTGCATCTCATGGACCAGACTGTTTTAGAGGAGGCCGGAGGCAGAAGTGGAAGCCTTCTGTGAGAGATGCGCTTCTCTCTGGGTTACGCCCGCAGCCATGGTTTCTCCAGCACTCTTCAGGAATAGGTACCGTGTTTCCCCAAAAATAAGACACTGTCTTATGTTTATTTTTTCTCAAGAAGACACACTAGGGCTTATTTTCAGGGGATGTCTTCCTCTCCACACCAAAATGCATGGCATGGCTATGCGGATACACTGTATAGCCATGCCCATCACTAGATCTTATTATGAGGGTAGGGCTTATATTTAACAAAAGCATAGAAATCCTGCTAGGGCTTAATTTTTGGGTAGGTCTTATTTTGGGGGAAACATGGTAGAACTACAGCAGACAACACTGGCAAGTCATCTCTTGTGCATTTGCTTGCATAAAAATAACACCTACATGGGTGCAAGGGGATAATTCAATAGGATGTATGTCAAGAGCAATGAGAGTAAATGAGGAAAATTATATGTTTATAAAGAATAAAAGCTACTGCATCGTGGAACATGATCTGTAGTTCTGAGAGGCTACAGAAGCAATCAGAGCAGTGATTCTTAACCTTCTTAATGCTGCAATGTATTTTCATTGTTAAAAGGGGTCACGATCCACGGGTTGAGAACTGCTGAATTAGAGAATCAGTATTGTATAGTAGAAGCACTATAAATGTTAACTTAGAATTAAAAATTAAGCCAATTGGCTCAGTGCCTGTGGCTCAAGTGGCTAAGGTGCTGGCCACATATACCTGAGCTGGCGGGTTTGAATCCAGTCTGGGCCCGCCAAAAAACAATGACAACTGCAACAAAAAAATAGACGGGCATTGTGGTGGTCACCTATAGTCCCAGCTACTTGGGAGGCTGAGGCAGGAGCATCGCTTGAGTCTAGGAGTTGGAGGTTGCTGTGAGCTGTGATACCACAGCACTCTATCCAGGGTCACAGCTTGAGGCTAAAAAAAAAAAAATTAAGCAAATAACAGAAGTGTCCTTTAATAGGTAGAAAGTGAAATAAATGTGATACATGCTTGTATGGAATACTACTCAGCAATAAAAAGGAACAGACTATTGAACTATTCACAATAGACAAGATGTGGAAACCCAAAGGATGAATGGATGAAGAGAATGAGTATATATATTTATACACAATGGAATATTCTTTGGTCATCAAAAAGAATGAAATCCTATTATTTGCAGCAACGTGGATGGAACTGGAGGCCGTCCAGTTAAGGTCATCCATTATATGTTAAGTGAAATAAGCCAGGCACAGAAAGACAAATACAGCATGTTCTCAACTGTATGTAGGAGCTAACAAAGTGGGTCTCATGGAGGTGGAGAGTAGAATGATGGTTACCAGAGGCTGGAAAGGGTCTGTTAGATGGGTCAGTGCAGGTAGGAAAAGGTTGGGTAAAGGTACAAAAATACGGCTAGACAGAAGGAACAAGTTCTAGCGTTTAATAGCACAGTATCATGACTGTAGTTAACAATACAGGCTGTCCTGAGTTATAAACATCTGACTGACAGATGAGTTGCATGCATGCAAAGAGGCTATTCCAGGTGATAAGTAAATGTACCTATTCCAACTGACATACAAATTTACCTTAAGAACCTATCTCATTTGTAACCCAGGTACTGCCCATCATTTATTGTATGTTTCCAAATCGCTAGAAGAGAAGGTTTGGAATGTCCTCAGCACAGAAGAATGATAAATGTTTGAGGTGGTGGATATGCTAATTACGCTGATGTGCTCTTTATACATTGTGTATATGTATCAAAATACCACATGTTCCTGTACTCCATAAGTATATGCAATTATTAGGTCTCAATAACATTTTAAAAAGGAACAGACAGCAGTGTGACTGAATCTCCAGGGAAGTATGTTGAGTTAGTAAAGTCACATACTATGTGATTTCAGTTGCACAACATTCTTGAAATGACAAAATATAGAAATGGTGAACCAGTTTGTAGCTACCAGGCTTAAGGAAAGGAAGGGGGTGGAAGGGAAGAGGGGGTGGCTACGGAAGGGCAGTAGGAGGGGTGCTGTGGAGGTGGAAGTTGTCTGTGTCTTAATCAGACAATGTCCATGTTCTGGTTGTGATAGTGAACTATGATTTTACAAGGTAACATTGTTAGGAACAACTGGGTAAAGGTTACATGGGATCTATTTGTGTTATTTCTTATAAATGACATGAATCTAAATTATCTCAAAAGAGAAAAATTTAATTACAGAATTAATAATAGCAGGAGACTGTGAAGGAAGAGGAAATGCCACCAAAGGGAGTGAGTTGCTTAGTTATGGTCCCCTCCTTCCTAGCTATAAATAGCAGGAACACTTGTGTTAAACATTGCCTACAATGTGTGTGAGAAAATACAGAACGGGAAGCTTAGGCATTTAACGATATTGATTCTGATGGGGAGAGCAGCTTTCTATACATAATTTCACCTGTAGCTGAAGACAGAACTCTAGCGTGATTAAACAGCGCTTCACCGTGCCTTACTTCTAAATTAGGGGCACTCTCAGTGGCATGATGTTCTGTTGCTTCCCTTCTTCACTTTACATAAATCGAACCCCCCAGCAGCGCTATTGTATGAGGGAAAACCTTAGTTTAAGATGTATTTGTAATAGCACTCCCATGCAAATGTAAATGATGCGACACGGGGGCTATTTCCACGAAACTGCTTTCTATGACATCCTAGTGAAGTGGAGTGATGTGGATGAAGACCGTGGAGAGTAACCTACTTAAACGTTAGTCACAATACACACACATGCCGTCAACATAAAAACGTCCACCCTCACAGCACTCTTAGATGAGGAAGAGATTATTTAAATACTTCTATTTTTCTAAAAAAATCCTTCTGATTTGCTTACTTCCGATATAGCACATGCTAATTAAGAACATACTGACGTCGGAATCAAGAAATAAATCTTCCTGGATGCCGGTGGCAGTTGTACTCATTTTTGTTTCCTTTTAGTGGGAAATCAGTTAGCTCATGCTTCTTTCTGGTGACAGTTTTGTATGTCACATTATGTTCTACTCAGCTGCACAGAGGCGTCCAAGCAAAATAACAGGTCAAAATAAGAGGGCGTATTTATGGCCGGCCACTGTTTACTGGGATTGTCTTGTTTAGCCCTCACACTCACCTGTGAGGAAGACTCTGTTATTACCCCCCTTACACAAAAGGAAGCAACAATACTTTCGGCCACATTGGTAGCTTTGTTAAAGTCACACAGCCCCTTTCTATCTAGTTGATGTGTGATTTAATGTGGCATCTATTTTCTTTATACCTATTTCCACATTTATGAAAAAGGACCAGGTCTGGATTACATGAATGGAACAGGTGAGCTGTCCTCAGCCTTACCTGACAGCTCCCCTCCAAAAGTGAGCAGGGGCCTTGGAATATCAGTTATTAATACAGGAGATGGAGTAACTCACATATTTAAGACCCCTACCTATGATGACACTCAGGGAAATCATGTTTTTTTTTTGGAGGGGAATTGGTTAATATTTATAACTTTATTCTTATAAAGGGAATCTCTGAAGCCTTATGAAAAAATGAATCAGAAATCATGAATTATGGTTTCACTGTTATAAATGATGAATTATGTGGTGATAATAATGTTATTTAATAATAATCTAGCATTTCAGTTTCCTAAAAGTTTTACAAGCAGAGTGGAATGTTTCTGATCACAATGATATGTAGGTCAGCTCTTCTGGGTCAGCCTGTAACATTTGCAACTGCCTATGGGGCTCCCTCACTGGTATCTAACACTCCACTGGCCAAACCTGAGTTTCTACATCTCCCAGCACACACTATCCTACCCTCAAATGCGTCTCCGATTGGTGAGTCATTGTTGCCTTCTCTTTGGAAGATGCCCTGGATTTTCTTGCCTCTTGTTAGTATCTAAGATTCGACTGCTTTAAAATAGCCCACCCTCTGTACCATCTTCCTACCAAAATCCTGCCATCTGAAATGAGCCTGCTAGACTCACGTCTCCTTTCTTCAGTTCAAATACCTCACAATCCTGCAAATTAGTACCACTTGGCTGTTTTATGCTGTGCCATAAGCTTTCCTTCCTCCACGCCGTTCTTTACGCTGTTCCCTTCACACTTCTCAATACTGGCCCATTTTAAAAGACCTATTCTAAATGCTACATTTTCTTTTCCCAAATATTTTCCAATCCTCTAAGTAGAATACAGTGTCTTTTCCTCTGAAACACCAGGGCATTGAGTATCTCTAATAACAGTAATAGCTAATGTGGGTTGAGTATTTCTTATGGGCTAGTATTGTATTGACATGAATGGAGCTAAAGAACATTCTCCTCAGGAAAGTATCACGAGAATGGAAAAGCAAGCATCCAGTGTACTCAATATTAATATGAAAGCAGTTGGCTTGGTGCCTGTGGCTCAAGTGGCTAATGTGTCAGCCATATACACCTAAGGTGGCGGGTTCGAATCCAGCCTGGGTCCGCCAAACAACAATGATGGCTGCAACCAAAAAAAAAAAATAGCCAGGTGTTGTGGCGGGCCCCTGTGGTCCCAGCTACTTGGGAGGCTGAGGCAGGAGACTTGCTTGAGCCCAGGAGTTGGAGGTTGCTGTGAGCTGTGATGTCACAGCACTCTACCCAGGGGGACAGCTTGAGGCTCTGTCTCAAAAAAAAAAAAAAAAAA
>CAUYQV010111053.1:0-25236 GCA_963574575.1 Galagoides demidoff
CTATCCCCCTGGGTAGAGTGTTGTGGCTTCACAGCTCACAGCAACCTCCAACTCCTGGGCTCAAGTGAGTCTCCTGCCTCAGCCTCCCAAGTAGCTGGGAACACAGGCGCTACAACACTCGGCTATTTTTTGGTTGCAGCCATCATTGTTGTTTGGCGGGCCCAGGCTGGGGATTTGAACCCGCCACCTTAGGTGTACGTGGCTGGTGCCTTAGCCAATTGAGCCACAGGCACCAAGCCGGAATTCTGGTTTATAAGCATCACCTTAACTGGAGGTCCCTCAAAGGCAGTGACAGTCATGAGCCATATTGGGGTAACCAGCCCCACATCAAGGCTGGGTCCCCAGGTTAGAAGATGGAAAGGGGGCTCATATTCCCTCCATGGGCATTCTGGGGCTCATGATTGCAGTCCTCTCAGGAAGCAACATGTATATTTGGAGGGCACTATCCTAGCTCCTAAAAGATTTGGGGGGGCTATTTTTTTTTTTTTGGGCTGAGGCCACCTCTGGTATATGGGGCTGGCACCCTACTTCTTGAACCACAGGTGCCGCCCTGGGGGCAGTTTTTTTTTTAATCTCACTATGTTGTCCTCAGTTGAGTGCCATGGCATCACAGCTCACATCTGTTGTTTAGATGGCCTGGGCTGGATTCGAACTCGCCAGCCTGGGTGTACATGGCTGGTGCCCTAGCCACTATGCAACAGGAGCCGAGCCTTTTTTTTTTTTTTTTTTTTTTGAGATGGAGCCTCAAGCTATCCCCCTGGGTAGAGTGCCATGGCATCACAGCTCACAGCAACCTCCAACTCCTGGGCTCAAGCGAGTCTCCTGCCTCAGCCTCCCAAGGAGCTGGGACCACAGGTGCCTGCCACAGCACCCAGCCATTTTTTGGTTGCAGCCATCATTGTTGTTTGGCGGGCCCGGGCTGGGGATTCGAACCCACCACCTTAGGTGTACGTGGCTGGTGCCTTAGCCGCTTGAGCCACAGGCGCCGAGGCTTTTTTTTTTTTTTTAATAAAAATCACTTTACTAAGGAGTGGAGCCTTTGTAGATTAGCTCACACAAGACTGGGATATAAATTTTGAGAGATTTTTTTTTTTAGAGACCGAGTCTCACTTTATCACTCTTGATAGAGTGCTGTGGTGTCACAGCTCATAGCAACCTCCAGCTCTTGGGCTTAGGCGATTCTCTTGCCTCAGCCTCCTGAGTAGCTGGGACTATAGGCACTCACCACAATGCCCAGCTATTTTTTTGTTGCAATTTGGCCAGGTCTGGGTTTAACCCACTATCCTCGTTATATGGGGCCGGCGCCCTACTCACTGAGCCACAGGCACTGCCCGAGATTTTTTTTTTAATTAATTAATTAATTTTTTTGTAGAGATGGAGTCTCACTTTATCACCCTCAGTAGAGTGCCTTGGCATCACACAGCTTATAGCAACCTCCAACTCCTGGGCTTAGGCAATTCTCTTACCTCAGCCTCCCAAGTAGCTGGGAGGACAGGCGCCTGCCACAAGGTCTGGTTATTTTTTTGTTGTAGTTTGGCTGGGGCCATGTTTGAACCCGCCACTCTTGGTATATGGGGCTGGCGCCCTACGCACTGATCCACAGGTGCCGCCCTGGGATCTAAATTTTGGATCTGGGAAATTAATTTTTTTTTTTTTTGAGACAGAGCCTCAAGCTGTCCCCCTGGGTAGAGTGCCATGGCATCACAGCTCACAGCAACCTCCAACTCCTGGGCTCAAGTGAGTCTCCTCCCTCAGCCTCCCAAGTACTGGGACCACAGGCACCTGCCACAGTGCCCGGCTATTTTTTGGTTGCAGCCGTCTTTGTTGTTTTGGCGGGCCCGGGCTGGATTCGAACCTGCCACCTTAGGTGTATGTGGCTGGCTCCTTAGCCACTTGAGCCACAGGCACCAAGCCTGAGAAATTAATTTAGCATATATTTCCTCCATGAATATCTATGAAGCACTTATTATGTGCCAGACCCCATTCTTCTTTTTTGAGATAGAGTCTCAAGCTGCTGCCCTGGGTAGGGTGCCCTGGCATCACAGCTCACAGCAACCTCAAACTCTTGTACTTAAGTGATTCTCTTGCCTCAGCCTTCCAAGCAGCTAAGACTACAAGTGCCCGCAACAACGCCTGGCTATATTTTTTGTTGCAGTTGACAGTGTTGTTTTTAGCTGGCCCAGGCTGGATTCAAACCTACCAGCCTTGGTGTATGTGGCTGGCACCCTACCCCCATTGTACATTCTTTTTCTTTTTTTTTTTTTTTTTTTTTTGAGACAGAGCCTCAAGCTGTCCCCCTGGGTAGAGTGGCTTCATAGCTCACAGCAACCTCCAACTCCTGGGCTCAAGAGAGTCTCCTGCCTTAGCCTCCCAAGTAGCTGGGACTACAGGTGCCCACCACAACGCCTGGCTATTTTTTGGTTGCAGCCGTCATTGTTGTTTGGCGGGCCTGGGCTGGATTCGAACCCGCCACCTTAGATGTATGTGGCTGGTGCCTTAGCCACTTGAGCCACAGGTGCTGAGACCCATTGTACATTCTTGAGCTACAGTTGTGGACAAGACCAGCCCTTGGCCTCTGGAAGTTTACTTTCTACTGAGGTGTTAGCCAGTAAAGACTGAACAAGTAAGATAATTACAGAAGAAAATAAACAAGGGGCTAAAATATAGAATAACAGAGAAAGGACAATTATTTCTTGGTCTTTGGGCTAAGATCAGCTCTAAAGAGGGGACGTTAGCCAGGGTGGTCAGGAAAGACCACTCTTAGGAGGTGACTTTTGTTCTGAGAGCCAACCAGAAGAACTGGGGAAACAGCATTACAGACAGCGAGATCTGCACCTGCAAAGGCCCTGAGGTACAAGTGGGATCATGATGACTGAGAAACAGAAAGGTCACGGGGGCTGGAGACTGGGTGGGGGAGGAGTGAGTGAGGAGTTTGGGGAGTCAGAAATTCAGGCTGCATTGGGTGGGCCTCAAATCAAGAGAAATAAGTGTGGGCTCGGTGCCCCTAGCTCAGCAGTTAGGGCACCCGCCACATATATACCAGGGCTGGCGGGTTTGAACCTGGCCCAGGCCTGCTAAACAACAATGACAACTACAACAAAAGAATAGCTGGGGCTCAATGCCTGTAGCTCAGCAGCTAGGGCGCCAGCCACATACACTGGAGCTGGCAGATTTGAATCCAGCCTGGGCCTGCCAAACAACAATGACAACAATAACAACAAATAGCTGGATGTTCTGGGTGCCTATAGTTCTAGCTACTTGGGAGGCTGAAGCAAGAGAATCACTTAAGCCCAAGAGTTTGAGGTTGCTGTGAGCCCTGATGCCAGAGCACTCTACCCAGGGTGACAGCTTGAGACTCTGCCCCCCCCCCCCAAAAAAGAGAGAGAATTAAGTGTGCCTTTCTCCGTTGTTCTGCCATTGTGGTGTGTGCAATTGACTTTGTTTCTCGCCTTGTCTTCTTTTTTTTTTTGAAACAGAGCCTCAAGCTGTCGCCCTGGGTAGAGTGCTGTGACATCGTAGCTCACAGCAACCTCCAACTCCTGGGCTCCAGTGATTTTCCTGCCTCCGCCTCCCAAGTAGCTGGAACCATAGGCGCCCGCCACAATGCCTGGCTAATTTCTTTTTTTTTGGTTGCAGCCATCATTGTTGTTTGGTGGGCCTGGGCTGGATTCGAACCCACAAGCTCAGGTGTATGTGGCTGGTGCCTTAGCTGCTTGAGCCACAGGCGCCAAGCCTTGCCTTGTCTTCTTATAAGACTTTCTGAATCAAGTGATTTCTGGCCAAGAAACAAAAGCAAAATTGTCATGCTTCCTAGTGGATTCAAATGAAAACTGGTAATAAAATCAGGTACAGGCTTGGCGCCTGTGGCTTAAGCGGCTAAGGCGCCAGCCACATACACCTGAGCTGGCGGGTTTGAATACAGCCCAGGCCCACCAAACAACAATGACGGCTGCAACCCAAAAATGGCCAGGCATTGTGGTGGGCACCTGTGGTCCCAGCTACTTGGGAGGCGGAGGCAGGAGACTCGCTTGAGCCCAGGAGTTGGTGGTTGCTGTGAGCTGTGATGCCATGGTACTCTACCCAGGGGGACAGCTTGAGGCTCTGTCTCAAAAAAAAAAAAAAATCAGGTACAACTCTAAGAGGAACATTGGAGAAGAACTAAGCTGGGTCTGTAGCTATAATTAACTACACATGAGATGGCATACATATTTATGCTGTATCAAGGTCACTATCATCTTACCATATCAAGCTGAAAATATCACTACTATCTGGACAGTCAGACACTTTTCTTTGGGAAAATGATTTTTCTCATTGTTTATATGCTCTGCACTAATAAGCTGGTTCAGTAATAAATATGCAAGACCTTTTGTTTGGAAAAAATAAAAAGAAGGAAAGGCATGTATAGTGGAAGATCATTTCCTTCCCTTACCCCGGACACCTAGTTCCTTCCCAGGAAACAAACTATTGTGACTGCCTGCCTCCTGTTCTCATCCCTGCAAGCTTGGACACACATTTCACATAAATGCAAGCATAATACACATCCTGCTCATACCTCAGATTTTCTACTTAGCAGCATAGCTCTAAGTCAGTACACTTAGAACAGTCCTAGAGCTATGCCATCCAACACATGGCTCTTTAAATTTATATTTAGGCTGGGTGTGGTGGCTCATGCCCATAATCCTAGCACTTTGAGAGGCCAAGGCAGGAGGATCACTTGAGGCCAGGAATTTGAGACCAGTCTAAGTAATTTAGCAAGACCCCATCTCTACAAAAAATTTAAAAATTAGCCAGGTGTGGTGGTACACATGCATCTGTAGTCCCAGATACTTAGGAGGATATGGTAGAAGGATGTCTTGAGCCTAAGAGTTGGAAGCTGCAGTGAGCTATAACTGCACCACTGTACTCCAGCCTGAGCAACAGAACGATAGCCTGTCTCCAAAGGAAAAAAAAAATTATATTTCAATTTGTTTCTTTTTGTGAGATGGAGTCTCACTTTTGTCGTTCCCTGGTGGAGTGCCGTGGCATCTTAGCTCACAGCAACCTCAGACTCCTGGGCTTAAGCGATTCTCTTCCTTCAGCCTCCCAACTAGGTGGGATTACAGGCATCAGCCACAATGCCCAGCTATTTTTAGAGGCAGGATCCTGCTCTAGCTCAGGCTCATCTGGAACTTGTGAGCTTAGGTGATCCACCTGCCTGGCCTTCCAGAGTGCTGGGATTATAGGTTTGAGCCACCATGCCTCCCCTATATATTTCAGTTAATTAAAATAAGATAATCACTTCTTTAGTATCATGAGCCTCATTTCAAGCACCCAAAAGTCATGTGTGGCTAGTGGTTACTATATCAGAAAGCACATATATACAACACTTCTGTCATTGATTGAACAGTACTAATCTAGAGAATTCCACAAGGTGGACATGCCATCCATCATTTATCTCTACCTATCTCAGGTGGTTTGGTAGGAGCTCGAGTCATCCAGTGGGCAAAGGCTCAGCTATGTTGGCAAAGACTCCCTCAGGACTTACAGGTGGTCCCTCAGCAAAAATTACATAACCAAGATGCAAGAACTGCCCCTTTTTTGAAGGCTGTAAAGCTACACTGTACAACATAGGTCTCACTCCCTCAGCATGCCAGCCAAGCCTCCTCTCCTGCCTCCCAGGAAAGAGCCCTCAGACCTCTAATTTCCTAAGGGCCTCAACTGTTGAAGAAAAGGACTTTTGAAAAGACTCCATCATGGCCTGGTGCTCATAGCACACTGGTTACAGCGCTGGCCACATACACCAAGGCTGGTGGGTTTGAACTTGGCCTGGACCAGCTAAACAATGACAACTGCAACAAAAAAATAGCTGGGTCAGGTGGCACCTGTGGCTCAGTGAGTAGGGCACTGGCCCTATATACCGAGGGTGGTGGGTTCAAACCCTGCCCCGGCCAAACTGTAACATAAAAATAGCCGGGTGTTGTGGTGGGCACCTGTAGTCCCAGCTACTTGGGAGGCTGAGGCAAGAGAATTGCCTTAAGCCCAGGAGTTGGAGGTTGCTGTGAGCTGTGATGCCACCGCACTCTACCGAGGGTGACATAGGCTCTGTCTCAAAAAAAGAAAAGCACCCATCATCCCCCCTTTTCGGTCATTTGGTCATTTGACAAGCCTTGGGGCATTCTGTTCTGTTATGGGCCTGAGTCTCAGAGATGGGAGGCTCCTGCCCTGTGTGAGAAAGAATCTTAAATGCATCATTCCAGTCATACAATTAGACCAGTGGTTCTCAACTTGTGGGTTGCGATCCCTTTGTAACAATGAAAATACATCCTGCATATCAGATATTTACATTACAATTCATAACAGTAGCAAAATTACAGTTATGAAGTAGAACAAAAATAATTTTTTTTTTTTTGGAGACAGAGCCTCAAGCTGTGGCCCTCGGTAGAGTGTTGTGGCATCACAGCTCACAGCAACCTCAAACTCCTGGACTTAAGCAATTCTCTTGCCTCAGCCTCCCAAGTAGCTGGGACTACAGGCACCCACCATAGTACCTGGTATTTTTTGGTTGTAGTTGTCATTGTTATCTGGCAGACCTAGGCTGGATTTGAACCCGCCAGCTCTGGTATATGTCACTGGTGCCTTAGCTGCTTGAGCTATAGGTGCCAAGCCAACAAAAATAATTTTATGATTGGGAGTTACCACAACATGAGGAACTATATGAAAGGCTCACGGCATTAAGAAGGTTGAGAACCACTGATATAGATGGAATACCTAGGTTGTTCTTTGAAGTCAGCTTCCTGGAGGAAGGGATAACTGAGGTGAGTCTTAGAGGGTACATGGGTAGCCTGGAGGTTCCAGAACTGCAAGGAGCCTGCAGTCAAATGATAAGGTCAATAGGGCTACATTAGGCTGGGTAAAGAACATGAGCCTGGCACTGGGGGGCCCAGAAAGGGCTGGCACTGTGGAATGTGAGCAGTGATCTGGCTGGAGAGGATGTGGAGAAAGCTGGGTGAGTTCAGCTGTTGGCAATTTCATGCTCCCTTCTCAGCCACTTCTTGGGGACAGGCCCCAGGTGCTGATGAAGGTCAGATTTCGGTAGCAGAAGAATAAAAAGGAGATTTCCTCTGGAGGGGAGTCTTTTCCCCTCAGAGAAAGCTGCAGCTGCCTCACAAACATATTCCAGGATTAGGCCAAATCCTACAGCAGGTGGAAGAGTGGGGGTAGGGGTGTCTTTTAGGGTTCCAGGAGTGTGGGAAGGGATGGGCAATGTGGGGTTGAGCATGCACAGGCATGACCATGTACACACGAGTGGGTCTTCTTCACCCTTTTGTTCAACACTTTACTGTACCCAGTTCTGCCGGGTATTGCCCTGAGTGGAGTTTGGGGGTGGTGAGCAAGAATGATAATGGCTTAACTGCATCAAGAGCCACATAGGCTCGGTGCCTGTAGCTCAAGCAGCTAAGGCACCAGCCATATACACCAGAGCTGGAGGGTTCGAATCCAGCCTGTGTCTGCCAAACAGCAATGACGACTACAACCAAAAAACAGCCAGGCATTGCTACTTGGGAGGCTGAGGCAAGAGAATTCCTTAAGCGCAGGTGTTGGAGGTTGCTGTGAGCTGTGACACCACAATGCTCTTCCCAGGGCAATGGTTTGAGGCTCTGTCTCAAAAAAAGAAAAAAGAAAAAAAAAGAAGCTGGGACTACAGGCACCTGCCACAATGCCTGGCTAGTGTTTTGAGACGGGGTCTTGCTCTTGCAAAGGCTGGTTTTGAACCTATGAGCTCAGGCAATCCATCCGCCTCAGCCTCCCAGAGTGCTAGGATTACAGGTGTGAGCCACCATGCCTAGCCCATTTACTGACTCTTATTATTATTATTTTTTTTTTGAGACAGGAGCCTCAAGCTGTCACCCTGGGTAAAATGCTGTGGCATCACAGCTCACAGCAGCCTCCAACTCCTGGGCTCAAGTGAGTCTCCTGCCTCAGCCTCCCAAGTAGCTGGGACCACAGGTGCCCGCCACAACACCTGGCCATTTTTTGGTTGCAGCCGTCATTGTTGTTTGGTGGGCCCGGACTAGATTCAAACCTGCCACCTTGGGTGTACGTGGCTGGTGCCTTAGCCACTTGAGCCACAGGCACTAAGCCCATTTGTTGACTCTTAAAACTGTGTTCCCAAACTGTGATCGCCCCGCCCTGCCCAGACTAGCAGCATCTGGTTAGAAATGAAAATTCTGACTTGGTGCCTGTGGCTCAAGTGGCTAAGGTGCCAGCCATGTACACCCAAGGTGGTGGGTTCGAATCCAGCCTGGGCCCGCCAAACAATGATGGCTGCAACCAAAAAATAGCCAGGTGTTGTGGCGGGTGCCTGTGGTCCCAGCTACTCAGGAGGCAGAGGCAGGAGACTCGCTTGAGCCCAGGAGTTGGAGGTTGCTGTGAGCTGTGCTGCCACGACACTCTACCTAGGGGGACAGCTTGAGGCTCCTGTCTCAAAAAAAAAAAAAAGGAATGAAAATTCTCAGGCTTCACTAAATATTTTTTTTCACTAAGTAAAAAATTCTGGGATGGGGCCTACTAATTCACATCTTCCAAGTAATTTTGATATATGCTACGGTTTCAGAGCTATTGATTTAAAAAACCCTTTCAGAGCAGTGCTTGTGGTTTGGGGGCAGGAGAGTGTTTAAACCATCCATTCATTATAGCAATGACAGCCTCCAAATGGGGGCTTGGCTTAGAAGCTGGCCTCAAATGAAGGGCCTGAGGTTTGAATTATATGTAATGGGTGAGTGGGGCTTGGCCATCTGGGAGGTGGCAAGAGTGCCTCCAGGTAGGAGCAGCAGGTGTGAGGGGCCTAGGATAGCCACTGGCTGGAGCCCAAAGCATTGAGCAGGGGCACATTTGTGCCTGGGCATCGTGATTGTTCATCAGCTTTTGTGTAGACATCCCACTAATAGATGTCCCCTGCTTCATGCATACCTAAAGCCTTTCCTGATCCTTGGAACTGAGGAGCTACCTGGGTGTGGGATGTACTCTACAGTGGGACAGTACCTGGCCCTTTGTACCAATTCTCTCACTTTCCCCAGGTGTCCTTGGGCCAGTCACTTCTTCCTTCTGAGCCTCAGTGTCCTCATCTGGGAAATGGGGACAAGAATATCTTCCTGGAAGGGCTGCCAGAAGAAGGGAGTGAGATCATGGCACCTGCACAGTAACTGGGCCTGAAGGCCATTCCCTTCTAATCCCTGTGGGCAACAGCTGTTGTTTATTGAGCATGTACAGTCAGTCTCTGAGGCGGGTGTCGTGACTCCTGTATTAAGGGTCTGGAAAGGGAGGCTCAGAGAGGGGTAACTTCAGTTACATGGGTTGAGCATCCCTACACCAAATATCTGAGCTCTGAATTGCTCCAAAATCCAAAACTTTTTGAGTGCTGATGTGACAGCACAATGGAAAATTCCACACCCAACACCTTTGCTACCTGATGCTTTAATGTACACAAACTTTGTTTCATGTACAAAATTACCAAAGATATTGTATAAAATTACCTTTAGACTGTGTATGTAAGGTGTATGTGAAACATAAATGAATTTTGTGTTTAGAATTGGGTCCCCTCTCTCATTGTATGTATGCAAATATTCCAAAATCTGAAAAAAATCTAATATCTAAGACACCTCTGGCCCCAAGCATTTTGAATAAAGGACCTTTAACCTGCAGCACCACCTCTCCCACTCTAAGCACAGCCTGACCCTCCACTTAGGCACTGATTGTCCAGCCAGCAGCCGCTTGTTCCTTGCCTGGGGCTTCTCAAAGCAGAGAGAATCTCTGTTGCTCTCACCAGAGCCTCTTCTAATACATGCAGCCAGCAAATGGCAGAGTAGGTCCTCAGTAGGCCCAGTGCTTTTCTGTGGGCTCCCTTCACTGGCTAGAACCAAGGCCTGGCCCTAGCTGCTGCCATGCTGTACAGAGCAAGATGGGGAAGATTGAGGGGATGGAGCAGCAAAGCTTGCACCACGAAACTAGCAGCATCTGTCTCTTTCTGACATGGGAAATCAGGAATGTGGAGTGGCTCCAGCAAGTGAGTGCCTGCCAGGGATGCTGGCAGGGAAGGGGTGTGCAGGGTGGGCAAGCTGAGTCCCTCCTGGCCTCTAGGACTTACCAGGCAGCAGCTGGCCCTGTCACTGTGAGTGACCTGGCTCTGGTCTCCAATGTGCACAAGGCCTGCTGGGAACAAGGGGTGTCAGCCCGGCTCCTTCCCAGAGCCCCATTCTTTGACCCTGGACCTGTCACAGCCCTCTGTTTCTCCACCATTAAATGGGGAGAACAATCCTTATTTATAGGACCATGGTGAAGGACTGCAGTGGGCTCATGGTGGGAAACGGGAGCTCTCATCCCATACCCCCATGTGCTTATACACTATTCTAACCTCTCAACCCTTTCAGCACCCTGGTGAGGGCTGAGAGATCCACCTCTTCGGCAAGTGGCTTGATTAATGAAGGACATAATCCCTGGCCAGTGACTCCCAATGGGAGACTCTAAGTTTGGGACTCTCAGAGTCAGAAAGTTTGGGGGTTATGGGGAGCCAGTGGGAGTCCTCAAGTACAGGAAGGAGCATAAGCCAAAAACTGCTTTTAGACGCTGCCCCTGGAGCCACCTGCAAGGGAATAGAGCAGAAGGGAGGCCAGAGAGGCCAGGAACACAAGAGGCCAAGCATAGTTCCCAGGCAGACACTGCAGCACTATGGGATGTGCATCCACCCCTCACCTCTCCCTAAACCCTGAGGAGGCATGCAGGGCACTAGCACCCAACTCACGGGTAAAGAAAGAACCATCAGAGAGGTGAAAGTGCTAGCCTCAGACACCACAGCTGCAGCTGCACCCTGCAATGGCAGGATTTGAACCTCCTGTCTCCAAGTCCAGTGCTCTTTCTACCCCATTAGGGAATATGGCTCCTGAAGGAAAGTGGTCAATGACTCCCTGGTTTCTGCCCTGGAGGAGGTATAGTTCAATTTGTGACTTGGTGAGCCAGAGGGTGTGGTAGGAGGTAGGAGGAGACTCAGAGTAGCGAGAAAAACATGGTCACAAGCTACTGCTCAGTCTTCCAGAGCAGCCTTAGCCTCAAATTCTTATATCCAATCCCCCCCCCACCCCGACCCTGTATATATTTTCAGCTATCACTTCCTGGGAGCCCAGATGGTCTCCGTAAATGACATCCTGGTTGGGCACTCCCGTCTAGGGCAGAGGCCTGCAGGAATGGGGCAAGAGAAAAGCAGGCACTGGGTCAGGCCCTATTCTAGGCCTCCCCATGGCCCATTCTGAGGTTCAGGGGCTGGGAAGCAGTAGTAACTGCAGGAATGGAGTCAGGGAAGGTTCCAGAGCTTTGGGAAGCTGATCTCTCTGACAGCAGTCTGAGAATAAGGCTGTGGCAGCCTCTCCAGTGAAGGACCAGGCAGGCAGGGACAGCTGCAGCCCAGCCAGGCAGCAACCAGCTGCTGCCTGGGAGATTGGCCAGGGTGAGTAGGGGCAGACACAGCCCCCAGCTCCAACCTCAGAGCGTGGGAGCAGGCAGCAGTGGTTTCAGGTTTTTATGCTGTGCTAATGGTCATCTTGGTTATGCTAAGCAGATGGGGGAGGGGGACTGCCAGCTCCTTTGGGGACAGCTGTAGGGCACACACGCATGTGTCGAAGGTACAGGAGTCCCACCCTGCCGATGGTGCAGTGCAGATCCCTCCGGCCCATTACTCGTTCACACTGTTACATGCATAAGATGGTGCCAAGACAGAGGCACACACAGGCTCCTGTGGCAGTTGAAGGTGGATGCAAACCCAAGGCTTGGCACAAAGCTCTCAATATATGTCACCCAGGCAGAGTATCCAGCTTGTGGAAATCCCTCCACTCCTAGACCCTCTCTATGTCCCTTAGGGAAGACACTAGACACTCAGAAGTTTATTTCCAAAAAATAATTTATAAAAGGCTATTTGCTCCTGTGTTTTGGCAGGCTTCCAGCCTTGTTGGGGCACAGGGGCCAATGCTCCTTCCACCAAGATGCTGGGATAAGGCTTGAGGAAATGGGGTTCAGAGGTCCAAAACCTCTAGGTTGGTATTGGGAAGCAGGGAGATTCAAGAAAGCAGCTCTGCAGCCAAGCCCAGCCAAACCCCCAAGATGGGGATGAGCACCAGGGCCCAGGAGACCAAGCAGAACCCTAATATTCAGGCCATTAGGAATGGCACCATAACTCCAAGGGCAAGGGCTTGAGACCAGGGTTGAACTCTGGGTTGGGAACTCAAGACCAGAGCAAGAAGGCTTAACTAGGAACCCCAGGACCAAGGATGGACCTCCTCAAAGCAGAATTAGAAATCTAGGACAGCACCCTGAGGTTAGGGGCCCTGGATTGTCAAAGTCAGTCATCATTCCATGTTTTGGCTGAGCCAGAAGGCTCAAGGCCTCCAGTCTACCTGCCCATACAACCTCATGCCCTTGCTCATGTCTGAACCCCAGAATAGGGGAATGAGCTGGGCCCCAGTGGCAGGGGGTCATGGCTGAAGACAGAATCGCTGGAGGAGCAGGTACTGCTGGCATCCCCACCAGAGGGGGAGCAGGGTCCAAAGGTCAGGCGAAGATCCAAGTACTGTAGTAGGGAACAGAGCAGTCAGCCTTGGCAGGCTGCTGCAGGTCCATGCAGTCAGGTTGGACAAATCCCAGAAGGGAGCAGGCAGGGGAGCAGTACCTCCTCAGAGACAGCCAGCAGGACCTTGTCTAGTGCCTCCACCAGCTGCTTGAAAGTGGGTCTCTGAGAGGGTGCAGCATGCCAGCACTCACGCATCAGCCCATACCTGGGAGAGGGGGCGGAGGGTCATAGGAGCCTCAGTTTGGAAGCCGGGGAAGAACTGTGGGGTCCCTGGGGGATTTTGTTGGGAGTACAATCCAGTGGGGGCTAGGCCAGGACTCTCCGCTGGGTGGAAGAGAAGGAGTTAGTGCTGCCCTTGAGGCCAGGGCTCAACCTTGAGGCCAAGGCCAAGGCAGAGAATGAGGACTGGAAAGTAGGGTGTGGGAAAGCGGGGTGAGGCCTCACAGCTCTGGGGGGCAGTGTGGGGGACGGTCCATCCGATGTCCTTCCCGTAGCAGTGAGAACAGCTCTTCCACAGGGATGCCAGGATACGGGGAGCCCCCAAGGGTGAAGATCTCCCACAACAGGATCCCAAAAGACCACCTAGAGGTATGACTTGGGCTCAGCAGGATGCAATTTCTCTTCCTGCTCCTGGGGACTAGGATGGGGGACTCTGTGGGCATGATCCTCCACTGTGGGAGGTGAGGGGATTGGGCTTCTTTTGGAGTCTGGCCTCACTCGGTCTCAGGCCTGATCAGAAAGAAAATGTGAGTGCACAAATTCTAGGGCCACGTAACTTTGGACAAGTGCCTTATCCTTTTCTGTGGGGAAGACAATGATGACTGCTGGCAGACACCATGGATCCCCAGCTTCCAGGACTTACACGTCACTCTGGTGTGTATACACTCGGTCAAATAAGGCCTCAGGTGCCATCCACTTGACAGGCAGGCGTCCCTGCACGGGAGAGGAGGGCGAGCTGGTGCTGAGTACTATAGGTCCTGATGCCCCCTCTAGGCCAGCCCCAACATCTAGCTGTGCCCTGCCTCCCTCACATTGCTGGTTTTCTTATAGTAGTCAATGTGGTGGATGCCTCGGGCCAGCCCAAAGTCAGCAATCTTCATCACATTGTCCTCAGTCACCAGCACATTGCGGGCAGCCAGGTCCCGGTGGATGCACTGGAGGGAGGGCAGGGAACAGAAGAGGGGGTTAAATGCTCATTCCTATCTTGGGGGTTTGGCTGCGCTTGGTTGCAGAGTTGCTTTCTTGAATTTCCCTGCTTCCCAACACCAGCTGAAAGGCTTTGGGCCTCTGAATCCCATTTATCAGGACATGTGAATAGAAGCTTTGCTCATCACAGTAAGCCTTAGGACTAGGGATCATCCATCCATTTTATACATGGAGAAGTCCAGGTCCAGAAAGAGGATATGCCTCTCTCTTGTATCACCTCTTCCCTTGCCTAGTTGGTAGGTTAGAGAATATGTGAGCTTACAAACAGGGACATTCAGTGTCAGCTGCAGAGGACTTGGGGACATTTAGACAGGGTAATGAAAAAGTGGAGAGAGGCTCGGTGCCTGTGGCTTAAGTGGCTAAGGCGCCAGCCACATACACTTAAGGTGGAGGGTTCAAATCCAGCCCAGGCCCACCAAAACAACAATGACGCCTGCAAATAGCCAGGCGTTGTGGCGGGTGCCTGTGGTCCCAGCTACTTGGGAGACTGAGGCAGGAGATGCTTGAGCCCAGGAGTTGGAGGTTGCTGTGAGCTGTGATGCTAAGGCACTCTACCCAGGGGGGATAGCTTGAGGCTTGTCTCAAAAAAAAAAAAAAAGTGGAGGGGGGAGAAGCTGGGGACATTGAATGTCATATGCTTGACAGCATGGACATGGAGAAATTAAAAGTGGTCCAGAGCTCTGTCTACTGTCCATACCTTCCGTGACTCCAAATACTGCATGCCTCGGGCCACCTGGTAGGCACAAGAGACTAGGGCTGGGAAGGAGAGTGGCCCTTCGCTGCTCCGAGGTCCATCAGGGCTGAGGTCAGGGCCTGGGGGGCGCCGGGCCCTCAGGAACTCCCGCAGGTTTCCCTTGGCAGCACACTCCACAATCACGTACAGGGGCCCTACAGAGTATGGCACAGGGAGGCTGCTGAAGCTATGGCTCTGCACCCTGACTGCCCATGCTACACCTCTACCCCTGCCCTACCTTCTTGGGTGCAGACACCCAGCAAGTTGATGATATTCTTGTGTCGGCCAATCAGTTTCATCACCTCCATCTCAGAGATGAGGTCCGCCAAGTCCTTGTCGGAGGAATTGTCTGCAAAGGTGATGGTTGTTCTGAGAAAGCTGCCCTCCAACTCCCCAGGGAAGGCTTTGGGGTAAGGGACAGGACTGGGAGCACTGGACTAGGTCTGGGCTAAATCTCTACTAGTCTGTGTGACCTTGAAAGTCTTCTAACCTCTCTGAACCTCAGGGTCACCTTATATGAAACAGAACAGTGGATCACACACTACCTTTCACAGCAGTTGCAAGAGTGCAACTAGATCAAGGATCTAAAAGAAGTAGGCCTTCCAGTGGGCAGGTCCAGGAAACAGGAGAAAGGGAAAGAGCTCGGAGTAGGAGGGGAGTTATGTGTGGAAGGGCTGGCAGTAGTCCCTGAACAAGGAGTGAAGGCTCCTAGAGGCAGAAGCAGGCTGGTGCCCTGGGATTTGTCTGACAGGGGCCTGGCATCCATTTGGCCTGGAGACTCAGGGAGCTGACAGCAGGGTGCAGCCAGGGGCCCTCAGGGCTGACCTGTGGCCCTGGGCCAATGACACAACATTCCCCCCAAATCTCATAATGCACATTTCTCAACCCCTGCCCCCCAGAAAGTGCCAGGTGGCCCCAGCTGTGCAGAGAAGTGGGAGGAAATAAAACAGTGGTTGGGCCATTCTTGCAGAGGGGCCAGGGGAGAGCAGTCAGGAACCCTGATGGGCAGGGCCCAGGTATACCTGCCAAAGCACCTTGGGTCTATGGCTTGGGGGCTGGCATTGAATTTAAATAGAAAAGCTGTTCTCCTAGAGTGGTGGGTGCAGGGGGATAGACCTTGCAAGGGTCGGGGGTGGGGGGAGGCCTGAAGGCATGTTTGGGGATAACTATGGGGAATGAGGTGGAGGGCCTGTGACTCTGACAAGGAGATGTGAGGCCAAGACATAGACCAGCCTGACAGAATATCAATCCTCAATCACCCAATGGTTAAGATTTATTGAACCCCAACTATGTATAGGGTACTTTCCACAAACCTTGGGCTGCAGGTAAAAACTATTATTTACCTTATGGAACACAAGAGGAAATTGAGGCTCAGAAATAACTTGCCAAGGCCTCTAGAAAATTTGGACTGCAGGCCTATGGATGGTATCAGACAGCCTCTCCTAGTTGTGCACCTAATGGCACCAGGAGCTGCTTCTGTTAGCCTCAACATCAGGGGGCCTCCACTGGGCTGCCACACTCACCCTTGAGCATCTTGACAGCCACAGTGTTGGCTTGGTCAGGTCGGGCAGGGTCCATGCCAAAGGCCTCTGCACGCACAACCTGCCCGAAGCAGCCCTCGCCTAGGGGCTTCCCAAGAACCAACCTGGAGATCAAGAAGAGATCAGAAAGCCCGCACCTCAGGGAAACACTCCTGCTAAGGGTGGTCCTCACCCAGAGCCTGCCTCCCCACACTCTGCTCAGTTGTACCTGTCCCGGGGGAACTCCCACAGTGGGTCGAGAGGTAGATCTAGACTCACAAGGCCAGCCAGCAAGGGGGGACCGCTGGAGGAGAGACGGACGCCTCGCACCAGGGAGGAGCTTGACTTACCCGAGGAGCCTGATTCCAGGGAGAACTGCAAAGTGGGAGACTTGGTTCTGCCTGCTGGTGTCAGGCTGGGACAAGGGGTGGGGAGTGGGCATAATACCTGCCGGGCCAGAGGGAAGCGGGACAACTTCTGCACAGTGGCAGGTTGACGGGGATGCTGGCTGTGGAGTGCCTGCCCTCGATACAGCCCAGCCAGCAGTAGGAGCACAGCCAAAGCCAGGGAGCCCGATGCATACAAGATGATATCCGTGTACCTGGCCTCAGGTGCCACTGCTGTCCATGTAAGGTCCTCCTCTGTCCTCACACAGACACAGATAAACTGACTGGTTGGTTAGTCATCAGATTGGCCAGCCCCACTCCCTCTAACTCAGATTCTAGAGCTTCCAACACACATAGGGACACACACACACAGAGAAAGCTAGTTATAACCAGTGGCAGATATGCATAGCCCAGAGTATGTTATGGACAGGCACAGAGGGACACACAAAATCAAACACAAATCTACACTACATCCCAAGCCCAAAGGCCAAGGGAGACTATCTACCAAATAGGGTCTAGTCCACTATTGGACCAAATAGGATCTCACAGTCCCTCCTGGTCCCCTCAAGAGCTCACCTGGCAGCACCGTGAGCCAAGCTGACTGGTAGGAGAGGCCGATAGAATTGCCTGCCAAGCAGGTGTACTCGCCTGCATCCTCGGCTGACACGTTCCGTAGGTACAGGACTTCTACCTCTGAGCTATTGATATCTGCAGTCTGGGGACAGGGACACTTGCTCAAGGGCCACAGAGCCTGGGGGCCTGGGGCCACACTGTGGCCAGGGGGAAAACTGGGGACACCTCCCCTGGGCGGGAGAAGGGTGGGGGCTCAGGCAGCCCAGGGGCCACACCTTCAGGACTTGCACGTAGGGGAAGCCATCAGCGCCAAAGCTGCTGCCGTTGATGACGATGTGCTTGAGCCACTGGATGTGGGGCTGGGCATCACTGTACACCTTGCATAGCAGCTCCACGTCACTGCCCACCACAGCTGTGGTGTTGGCTGGAAGCCCTGCTTGCAGGATGGGCCGGTGCGGGGACCGCTCTGGGGGCCATGCCAGGCTGTCAACCCTGATCAGTGGCACCCATAGAAGCATCCTGTTCACTTGCCTCCAGCCTTCCCCCAGTTCAAAGGAGGAACTTTCCTAACATACAGCTTGGACTTTGCCTGGCTCCTGCTTATTCTGCTTAAATCTTGCATGACTCCCTGATACCTTTGGGTCAGGACAACTTCTCAGCCTAGTATTCAAAAATCTCGATGGCCTGGGTCCTCACATTAATACCACACCCCAGGTAGACACATCCCTGCAAATGTAGGGCATTCTTTATACATAGGGCCTTAACTCAGCCTGTGCCTTCTGGATGCCTTTCTTACTTTTCCTCTGATCAGATGCCTGTTCCCCTAGTCCCATACACCCTAACCCTGTGCTTCTCTCTGATACCTCTAACTCTTCTGAGCTGCTTGACTCATCTAAGACTGAGTCCATATTGCCTGCCACACCCAACCCTATCAGAGGGTACAACTGAGCCCAAGACAGGTCAGGCCTCCCACCTCCATGCCTGCTCTGTCATCTGCTCACCCAGCACATCTAGCAGATAGCTGTAGCGGATGCTGCCCAAAGGGTTCTCCACAAGGCAGGTGTATGTGCCACGGTCCGATGGCACAACGCTTTCCATCACCAGGCTCCAGTGCCGGTGGCGCAGCTGGGGGGAGGAAGTATCCACGTGGGGGCCTAGCACATGAGGCTAGATCCTGCCCAGAGGGTTCTTCTTAAGCTCTCTAGGCTCTGAGAAGGTTAGGCCAAGGCCATGGACCATGGAACAACAGAGGTCTCCCAAGAGTATCTGAGCCCTGGGTTTAAGTCTTTTTAGCTCTATCTTTCCCTAGCTGTGCCATCCTAAGCCAGGCTTTACCCTCTCTGAGTCTTAGCCTCCTCACTACAGCATGGAATTGATCCTATAGGGTTTCATCATGATGATGAGATGCTAAAGCTTATTTTATTTTTTTTATCTGGGGCTGGGTTTGAACCCTCCACCTCTGGTATATGGGGTCGGTGCCCTACACCTTGAGCCACAGGTGCCGCCCCTAAAGCTTATTAATACCAACTGGCTAGTGATTTATTTCCTACTTTATAAATGTAGTTGCTAAGATAGAGAGGTTAAGTCACTTGCCAGAAAGTGGGAGAATGGGAACTTGAACCAGAGCTCCCCAAGTGCACAGTTTGGGGCTCCTTTGGGATAGCCACAGTTGCCTTCTTATGGGACTTGTTATAGATGTGTTGATTTATAGATATGAGGGGACCAATGAGGGAATGAAGATGGGGGAACAGATGGTCTTAGAACCCAGAGACTCACCCGAATGCCTCCAATGCGATTTTCTCCATGAAAATCCTGTCCATCTTTGAGCCAGTGAATAGTGGGCATGGGATTGCCTGCAGCCGGACAGCGGAACTTAACAGTGTTCCCAGCAGGCACTGCATGTAGTTTCTTCTCCATGCGCTGGGGGTGTGTCCAATACGGTGCTAGAGGGGAAAGGTGGGGAAGGGAGTACTTAGAGCCCCTAGGATGATCACCTGCTGCCACAAAGGTCTCTTCTTCTCAGTGACCAGATGAGCAGTGGAGACAAGAGTTCTTGAGGACTTATACTGACCTTGCTGGGGGTAAATATACCCATTATGGGCTTTGGAGTCCTCATCATCATTGCTGGAGGTCAAGGAGTCTACATCAGGACAGAGGGAGGTGGTATCTGAGGTCCAGGAAGGAGAGGTCTCTTTCCCCAGGCATCCCATACCCCACTGTCAGACTCTCTTACCATTTGTAACCAAGGTAAGATTGTGCAAGACAAACATGGAGCCTCGTGCCAGGCAGAGATAGTGGCCAGCATCCTCAGGTAGGAAACTGGCAATCTCTAGGCGGCCCCTCCAGCCCCGTACCCGGCCGGCAGGTGCCAAGCGACTGCCCTCCTTGTACCAGTGTCCACCACGCTCAGCCCTCCCACAGCACAGCCGCACAGGCTGCCCATGGGCCACGGTCAGCTCCTGTTCTTGCTGCTCCAGTCTGGGAGCCAGGCAGGGCTCTGTGGGCAGAAGGGCAGAGGTCAGTGAGCCCTGTAGTGCCATCTGAGGCAGCTTCCTTCACACAGACAGCATGCTGACAAATAGGGCACAAGCACCTCAAGACACATGCTAGACAAGCCATTGCTCCTTGATATATACATACATCTATATGCTACAGATGCCACACGCAGGGCATGTCACATACACACAGTACTTAGTGTACATGCCACTGCCCAAGACACACACACACAGACATATGCTATATATAGGTGCCACAGATAAGGCACACGCCATATCTTTAGGGCATATCACACTCACAATGCATATACCACACATGCTGCCTGGACCTCCCAAGTCACACACCCAGTGAATAGAACATACATACACAAATACACACACAACACTCACACACACACAGCCACGGGGCTCACCCCAGCTCTGTAGCCCATCTCATGGCCCTGTGCCCTGCAAGGCCAGTCCTCTTGCAGACAGAGATAGATGGATGCTGCTGGGAGCTGAACATTGAGTTGAGTCTCAACAGTTGGCCCCAGCCCTGCTGCCACCTTCTCAAGGTCTGGACTAGGATCCTTCCTAGCTCTGTTGAGCCAGGAGCCCCCTCTTGGTGCCCACTCTTCCTACCCTTGCCACCCTCTCCCACCTTAGACACCATACCCAGCTCCACTTCCTCAGAGGCCTCAAGGGACAAAGTTGGAGCCCCAGGTACACCCAGCAGAACCCCCAAGAGGGCCAACAGCAGCCGCATCTCCTTCCTGAGGCTCTCAGGGACCCAGGCTGGATTTCCCACCGACTGGCTTCCTAAAACAGGGAGGGAAAAGAGTTCCTAATACACGTGCACCTTTGCTAGTGCTCTTCCCTTACTGATGAGGAAGGGAGATGAGGAAACTGAGACAGGAATTGGGAAGCAGATATGTTTAAGTCCCCAGCCAGGCCAGTGGCAGGGTGGAGATTGGAACCAGCTCTGCTGTTGCCAGAGTCCAAGGCCTCCCCACAAAAGGTTGTACAAGGGGGCTGGGCTGGGCTTCCTGCTTTCCTTGGGTCCTGCTGAGACCCTGGCAGCAATTCATAGAAAGAGCAGTTTTGGGATTCTTTTCTTGGAGGGGAGCAGAGAAGGGAGACATATCTTCTATTCACTCTCAGCACACATAATTTATTTTCTGCTGAATAAATGAATGTATTACTGAAGAGCCAAAAAAAAAAAAGTGAAATATAATAAAGGCCAAACTTCAGCATCTGGATATTATCTTATCCGACCCCACTCATAGCATTACTGACATTTCCAGGGGCTAGGCACTCAACCAACAAAACAGTTCTTCCACGACAAGTAGGAAGCTCTTCATTCTGAATCAGAATTGAATCCACTAGCTACTTCTGCTTCTCAGGTCCCTACAACTTCATCTGTGGCAACACTGGATTTTTTTTTTTTTGTAGTCACTGTTGTTCAGCTGGCCCAGGTCAGGTTTTAACCTGCCAGCCTCAGTGTATGTGGCTGGCGCTGTAACCACAGTGCTATGGGCACCGAGCCTTGACACTGGATTTTGTAAAGAATGTAGACTCTAAGTATCAGACAGAGCTAGTTCAAATCCTGATTCTTACCAACTTGGAAATCCCTCTCTGGGCTATCCTGGTAAGACTGCTTTGAGGATAAAAGAGATAATTTCAGTAGGGTATAAGGACAGAGAATGCTGGAGTGCTCTCCTTCCCCCTCCTGACTGTTTTCTTGTCACCCGGAGTCTACCTTTAGCCAGATGTCTCTGGTTCAGGTGCTGTTCCTGTCAGGTGTGATATACACACCCCCACCAGCTGGTTACTCTCTTCCAAATGCTACCAAGGATGTTTCTGTTCCTCAAAATGTAATATTCAGAACTAAGCCTCAGCTAGGGCACAGGAACAGAGTGACCGGTATAGTCCCAGGGCCTACTGGCTGTTAGCTGGATTTGGGTAACAGCCAGGTGGCACTGGCATCTTTGGATCTCCCCTACTTGAGAAGCCCATCACAGCCACTCTCCTCAGCCACTGCCACCCCACTTCCAGTCCATCCGGCCTCCTTTGCCCCTACCCAGGGAAGGTCATGGCTATCTCCTGCTTGGGCCTTTGCAAACATCTCTCTAATTTCCTAAATCTCTACTCTCCAGCAGGGCCATGTCACTCCCCAGCTGTCCTTAATGACTGCCTGTGTCCAGCAGAATCCAGTCCACACTGCACACTGTTTCTTCAGCATCCTAGGCCTCCCTCTCTGTCCTTGACAATCTCTTTGATCACACAGCTGCCCCTTCAGGAGGACGAAAACCATTTGCTTTCAAAACTGGGCACATTTGCTCTTTTTTTTTTTTTTTTTGGTTGCAGTTGTCGTTGTTTTAGTAGGCCTGGGCCAGGCTCAAACCGGCCAGCCTCAGTGTATGTGGCTGGTGCCCTACTCACTGAGCTACAGGTGCTGAGCCTACACATTTGCTCTCTTGCTTAAAAATCTGTGCCCCTCAATCCTCTCCTCCATCTGGTCCAGACAGCACACTCTCTCTGACCCCACCCCATCTTCCAAGTTCACTTGGCCCCTCTTCTATAAAACCCCCTACCTCCTGTGCTCTGCAGGAAGGGTAGCTCTTCCAGGACAATGGGTTGAGGAGAAGCAGGGGTTTTATTCCCACCCTTAAGCTGTCCTGACCTCACAACCTGAGTCCTTAGTCCGATCACCTGTAGCTGCTGACCGCTAAGTGACCACTCGGCACGTGGGGGCGAAGGGCCTGACACTGGCATCAGCCTCCCAGACGCACGTGCTGGAGGACCTCGGGCAAGTGACTGGATCTCTCGGAGGCTCAGCTCCCTCATCTCAAGGCCTGGTGTGCAGACAGCCCTGGTTCTCAGGGACAGGAGCGCTCTTCCTTTCCTACCCTACAGGGCTAGCCTGGGGGGAGGTGCGCGTCAGCGGGTCCCAGGTTTAGCAGCAGCACAGCCCGCCAGCCCGCCCCCGCCTCGGTGGGCAATGAGTAACCAGCTCTGTGGCCAGGGTGCTCTTTGGACGGAGCTGGACAAAAGGCCCTGTGTACGCTGCGGGTTACTGATTTACCGCCCCCTCCCCCCCCACCCCCCCCCCCCCCCGCCCCCAGCCCCGACCAGTCGCCGAGCGGACGCCCAGGTCCCCAGTGATGCGAGGGGGCAGTCCTCGTCGCCCCATCGCCTCTCGCCCTCTGGCGGCTGAGAGCGCAGCTTGGGATTCACCTCTAGTTTGAGTGCTCTGCTCCCAGCAAAGGGTCCTGGCTTACCTTGCTTTTCGGCCGCCCGGCACCCAGTTCCAGCCAGCCACAACCCCTGCGCCCAGCGGGGTCCGCAGACAGCTCAGGATCCTCAGCCTGTGGCGGGAGCGCCAGGAATATACCCACTACAGCGGCGTGGCCGCAGGCGGCCCACCTCCTGCCCCGCCCACCTTGGGCCCAAGTCGTCTTGGACCAGTCTATCCTGAGAGAGGCGTGGCCAGGGTCCACCCAGAGCCCAGCCCACCTGGAGCCCCGCCTCTGAACCCAGGCAAGCGGAGCTACCGACTAGAGCAGTCCACTCCAGGGACCCCGCCCAACCCACCACACCCCCTCTCCCCGCTCAGAATCCGCCTCTTTCGCTCCACTCAGGCCCCAGGCGAGGCTTCCAAGTGCTAGGGCACTGTCCTGCTGTATCCCCTGCTTTTCACCTCTCAGGGACAGAGATCTTAGCACAGCCTGGCTCCTCTGTCTTTTGGACAATTCTCATATAGGTCCCCTTCTCTTATTTGTTCTCTATACAAACTTCAGAGTAACACTTAAAATACAAGTCCAACTGTATCAGCCAGACTCGATGGCTCACACCTCTAATCCTAGTATTCTGGGACGCTACCGCAAGAGGATCCCCTGACCTTGCCAATTCAACACCAGCCTGAGCAAAACCCTGTCTTTTAGTAAAAACAGAAAATTTCACCAGGCATGTGGCAAGCGCCTGTGGTCCCAGCTACTCCGGAGGCTGAGGTAGGAGGCTCACTCGAACCCAGGAAATTGAGGTTGCTGTAAGCTATGCAGACACCAAGGCACTCTAGTTTGGGCAACGGAGTGAGACTCTGTCTTAAAAAAAATCCGACACCACCCCTTTAAATTTTCCAATAGCTTCCCATAGCTCTTTATAATACAGATTTTTGGCATGACCTGGCCCCTGTCTACATCTCCAGAAGAAACTTTCATTCACTTTTTCCTTTCTTCCCTCAGTGCCTGGACCTTTGCATATGTCATTTTTCGCTTCCTACAATGCCCTTTCTCCTCTTGGTCTGGTCAATTCCATCTTATTCTTAGGTCTCAGTTCACTTTCTCCAGAAAGCCCTCTGGACTTGCCAGGTTCCCCTTAGAGATGTTTTCTCTCCCATGAGGATGTAGTGAAGTGTTTCAAAGAGCGGGTTATATGGCCAAGTGGCCTGGACTCAAATCTCAGCACCATCACACAAGGCCTTGGCAGGTTACTCCATGTCTGTCTTCATTTTCTTTTTTTGGCTGGGGACTGGGTTTAAATATATGGGGCTGGCGCCCCACTCCTTTGAGCCACAGGTACCACCCTGTGATATGGGTAAATGAATATCATCTTCAAAAGACTGTTTGCAAAAAGTAAACATGTAGTATGTGTAAGGCTGGCAAGCAGCATTTGATTTGTAATTTAGCTATGATTATTTAGGACTTGTTATTTCTTCATCACAGTTGCCAGAATTGTAACTGGACAGTTAATTATGTAAATAGTTATTAAATGGCCTGCACAGTGTCCTGGGTCTGTAGTTCCAGCTACTCAGAGGCTGAGACAGGAGGATAACTTGACTCAGGAGTTTGAGACCATCCTGGCAACATAACATGACTGTTTAAACAAAACAAAAATTGGGTCATAGTGGCTCACACTTGTAATCCTAGCACTTGGGGAGGCAGAGGAGGGTGGATTGCTTGAGTTTAGGAGTTCAAGACCAGCCTGAGCAGGAGTGAGACCCCATCTCTAAAAATAGTTGGGTGTTGTGGCAGGTGCCTGTAGTCCCAGCTACTCAGGAAGCTGAGGCAAGAGGATCACTTGAGCCCAAGAATTTGAGGTTGCTATGAGCTATGATGCCACAGCACTTGACACAGAATGACAGAGTGAATCTCTGTCTTAAAAAAACAAAACAAAGCAAAACAAAAAAAAGAAAAACAACAAACCAACTAAAAATTGTAAAATGTTAAGCTCCTGCATGGCAGAGAACTGTGCCTGCAGACCTCACCGGTAAATCTCAAGTATCTAGCACACAGTAGGTGCCCCCAGATAGCTCTGCTCCCTACCTGGGTCAGGTCTCTCTATCTGTAAGCACTTTTCTCCTAAGAGTCTAGACTGTGGCCAAACTAGGAGCCAACTAATCTCCAAACCTCTCCCACCTCTGACCTAGATTTCAAGCCCCCTGGTTCGAGGCTCCACAAGAAGAAAGAAAACTCTTCAGCTTGGGTCTCAGGCTCAGCTCCTGTTTATCCCCTCAGGCATGTGGAGACCTTGACCTAACAAGAAACTTCCTTTCCCACTGTTACGCTGGAAAGTCTACCTCTTTCACTCTCCCTCTCAAAGGGTTGGTGGCATTTTTTTTTTTTTTTTGAGATGGAGCCTCAAGCTATCCCCCTGGGTAGAGTGCCATGGCATCACAGCTCATAGCAACCTCCAACTCCTGGGCTCAAGCAAGTCTCCTGCCTCCGCCTCCCAAGTAGCTGGGACCACAGGC
>CAUYQV010111059.1:0-38769 GCA_963574575.1 Galagoides demidoff
CCAGCTACTTGGGAGGCGGAGGCAGGAGACTCGCTTGAGCCCAGGAGTTGGAGGTTGCTGTGAGCTGTGATGCCATGGCACTCTACCCAGGGGGATAGCTTGAGGCTCCGTCTCAAAAAAAAAAAAAAAAAAAAAAAAACCTCCCATATACTGAGGTGGGAGAATCACTTTAGCTCAGGAGTTTGATACTACAATGGGCTAGGACAACACCACTGCACTCAGCCTGGATAACAGAGTGAGACCCCATCTCAAAAAAAAAAAAAAAGTAAGTGAAAGAGAAGAAACTGATTTTTACAAAACACCCAAACTCCTAAGATTTCAACCTTATGTCTTTATATCTCTGTTAATGAATCATGATTTTATCAGTAGTCCTCATACAAAAAAGCAATTATGTCTTTATATCTCTATTAATGAATCATGACTTTATCAGTAGTCCTTGTACAAAAAAGCAATTCTTTTCATCCAAAGGAGACCGTGGTCTTGTCTACAATACAGAATGAAGAATTGATCATTTTTCCTTCAGGTAATGAAGGGGATTCAAAGCCACCCGCCCACCCCACCTACCATTACATACAAACTATTGTCACAGCCTTTTCCAGACCAGGGGAGACTAGCAAACCACGTGCCTGTGACTCCCTGCATTCACTCTATGGCAGTGTTTCTCTACCAAGGAAGACTTGGCAACGTCCAGTGACAGTTTGGGGTTGTCAAACTGTCCACTGGTAGGGTTGCTCTAGTGGGCAGTGGGCAGAGAGGCCATTAAACATCCTACGCTACACAGGACAGTCTACGCAACAGAGAACCGTCTGGCTCCACACGTAGTAGAGCCGAGGTTAGAAGCTCTGTTCTGGGAGGCGGATTGAGTCTCCATTCACTGCAAAGCATAGTCGTATGGCAGGAATAAAAGCCGGCACTTCCTCCACGGGGTTTCCCGGCTCGCAGGGAACTCAGCAGGGACAGCCTGTAGGACTCCAGGATGAGCTAGACGGCGCCGCGCTCCAGAGCACAGTCAGATCACACCCACTTGTGTCATCACGGGGCACCCTGTGAGCACAGAGCCCACTTGGATATTATAGTCCTCCAGGAGGATTTCTGGGATTAAATTCTTCCAATCCTGTTACCTTGGCATAGATCAGAGCCTCTGGGAGGTCCACAGGAACCCAAGTCATATACATTTTGGAAGCTCCCGGTATAAAAATAAAGGCCAAAATGAGATTATAAAAATTTCAATTTACTTCAAGTATATGCATATAAGAAATTAATACTGGCTGGGTGCGGTGGCTCATGCCTGTAATCCTGGCTGTGATTGTATCACTGCCTTCCAGCCTGGGCAACCTTGTATCTGAAAAATAAAAAATAAATTAATACTTCTACCCCTCAAATAATGGAATATGATATACTTGTACTATTCACAATACAATTGCAATATGTATCAAAATTCATATATTAATTTACAGTGCCTTACAGATAGAGTGCCCTGGAATGGGTTGCAACCTCAAAGACACAGAGAGAAAGGTTTCTTGTCTTCCATTCTGCCAGTGTGTCTCTATACCTAGAAATACAACCTTAATTGGAATAATATTAAAGGTCTAAATCAATAGCTTACTGAGGCCCTATCATAAGGAGCAACAAAAGTTTAGAGGCAGAAAATAATAGTTTAAACACATCAGTACTTACATATTTTGTATACATATAACTATGTATTTATACGTAAAGACAGCATATGCTGGGTGGCATTCAAAGTGATGTGTGTGGGTGCATAAAATGTTATAGCAACCCTTTCTTGTTACTGTCCCATTTTACAGACGGAGAAACCATCTCTTAAATGACTTGCTTAAATGCACACATCCCATGAGTAAGGTGTACAGGTAGCATTGGGGTTTGAATTGAGGGAGTCTGGCTCCAGAGACCACCACCCTTAACCATTTTGATATACAGCCTCTCCCAAGGAGAGACGCAGGCTCCAGGGGGTGTGAAGAATCCCAGGAAGATATTAGAAAGCATCTCGAGAGTGGTGCAGAGCAATGCCGGCAATACAGGCATCAAAGTCAAACGTTGTAGCTTGGTCTTGGTCTTCTTACATAAACTAATACCGGTTTCCTTGGTTGTAACATGAGCATGGTGTCCCCGCAGGTCAACTGAGGGTCTGCTGAGACCTGAAAACTAGTACAGGAGCACGTGGTAAGGGCTTGATCATCACAGCTGTGTCTGATCTCTGCCTCTGTCTCCCCATAAAACTGAGGCTCAGAGACAGCAAGTGGGCTGCCCAAGCCACACAGCAAACTAGTGAGAGGCCTCAAGGCACCTGACTCAGTGTCCTTTGCATAGCACCAGCAGCTCTGAGCCAACTCGTCTAGTCCACTCTGCCCCCTAACAACACCTTGCCCCTCTAAGAACTCCACCTAGGCTTCTGCTCACCTGCAAGACCATGCTGCCACACTCGGGGGTCCATGCCTCAGAGGGTAAAATAGGAAGCAGCTGCTCCAGGAGCCACAGAACAAAGTGAGTAGAGTCAAAAATGTTCAAAGTCCAGGCCAAATCCTGGAATTTCCACTAGGTGGAGCCACACATCTGCATTTGGGTATTCTCACTCCCCCACAGTCCCCCTAGAAAGGTAGGAATCTGGCTCCTAAGGGAGGAATTGAGAAGTTTCACTCATTCACTCATCCATCAGTCGGTAAATCTGTACAGAGCACCTGCCCCGTGCCAGGCGTGGGACGACAACACTGGACAATGTACTCAGGAGCACTGTAATTCTAATTTGGCAACAGTTGGTCTGCTTCTGGAAGGAATCTCATAGAGAACTCACACAGGTAACAACTACGTCCTTCCACTCATTCCATCCTCAACAAGCATCCAGAGAAGACTTCCTCCCATTTCTTCCTCCATGTACTCTCCACCAGCCCTCGGGCATGCTAAGATGGATAAGATAGTGGAGTCTTCTCTGGACTATTCCCCAGTCTGGGGAGAAGACAAACATGTGACCAGCGTCCATTCAGCCTGACCCGTGCAGTGACTGGTGTTTCCCAAAGCCCGGCTGGAGAGGCCCAGAAACCACGCTCAGAATCCTCTGAAATAAAGCCAGGTCCTTTCTCTTTGGGCCTCATGGGGGAAAAGATGAAAGCTTTTGTCTAACCCATCTTTCCTCTGCGTCTTACAAACAATTTCATCCATTTCCCTGTCCCCTCAGAAAGTTCTGTTAGTGCCATGTAGGTAGGTAGAGATGGCAAGGATGTGACTGATTTCTTTTTCTTTTTTCTTTTGAGACGGAGCCTCAAGCTATCCCCATGGGTAGAGTGCTGTGGCATCACAGCTCACAGCAACCTCCAACTCCTGGGCTCTACCTGGGCTCAAACGAGTCTCCTGCCTCCGCCTCCCAAGTAGCTGGGACCACAGGCGCCCGCCACAATGCCCGGCTATTTTTTTTTGGTTGCAGCCGTCATTGCTGGTTGGTGGGCCCAGGCTGGATTCGAACCCGCCACCTTAGGTGTCTGTGGCTGGTGCCTTAGCCACTTGAGCCACAGGCACTGAGCCGTGACTGATTTCTTTGTATCTAGGGCTTTGGTGAAAGCCTCCACTTCTCACCTGGGTACATATTTCTGTCTTCCCTTCTAAAAAGAGGCTGTGTGTGCTGGGAGGAACCACACAAGACTTCGGTTAGAAAACCCAGGCTCTGTCCCCATTTTGACTCTTCTATGACCTGTGGTCTTAGATCAGTCACTTCCTTTTTTCTCCTCAGTCTTCTCAGCTGTAGTAGATTAAATATGGACACAAGTTCTTTACAGACCCTTCCATCAGGAGGTGGCATCTTCCCTACTTCCCTAGATCCTGTAGCCGGCCAGCACTCTCATCCAAGTCACCATCATCTCCCCCTCATTGCTGTAAAACCTTCCTCAAATTCACATGCTTCTCCACTTCCCCAGGCAAACGACACACGGGAGCTCCGATGACCTGAAACGTGGGTTGGATTGTGTCATTCATCACCTTACACCCCTGCTCACGGCCCCGTGCCTGCCTGACCACCAACAGCAAGATGGCACCATCCCGTGCCCTGTCACCTCCCTGCCCTTTCTCCTCCTTATTTACACTGTCCCAGCCTCACAGCCTGGATTGTGACCCTGGTCCCACACAGCTGGTTAGCTGGAAAAGGCTGAAACAGAAGACCAAAGTAGAACTTGAGTTAGAAAGCTTACAAGATTGAAGTTTCACTTTAAGTCAGATGCTGAAGTGTTTTGCAGAAGCTAGGTGAGACAGCAAGCTAAAACCCAGGGAAAGGAGTTTTTCCAAGAAGTGGTGATGGTGGTGGTGTCCAGGAGGAGAGTTTCTGGAGGAGGCTTAATGGTCAGAAACCTCAGCTGTCACCCAGCAACTGGAAAGGGAATAGGGCAAGACAGTCACCCCTCAGGCCACTGCACTGACAACATTTGCTTGCATACTTTAATTTTCCCTTGACTGTAGCCCTCTGATCTTTCATTGCTGTGGCAGTTCCTCAGGAGGGAAGGACCATGCCACATTCATCTCTGTAGCTCCTTGTCTCCCAAACTGTGCTCTGGCAGAGAAAGATGGCAGAGAAAATGTTTGGTGAATGTCAAAAGCAACAGTCCTTCCAGCCAGTCCACTCCTGGTAGTAGCATCCCAGGTTTCCTGGAGAGAATCTTCCTTCCCCACTCTTGACTCATGTGTTCCATGCAGACATAAGTCCCTCCCTGGCTCCAGGGCTGGATACGTGCCTCAGGCCCAGACAAGCCAAACATTACCTTCTCCTGGTCACAGTGGCTGGTAGCCATTTCAGAACCAAAGAGACAAACGAGACAGAGAGAAGTAGAGAGAAAGGCAAATGCTTTTTCTGCTCAGGCTGCAAATAGTAAGGATGCTGCAAGCCTGAAGCCACTGAAGGCTTAAAATCAAGCCAACATATTGGAAGATGGAGACAAAATATGGGACAGGGGTCAAATCCTGATGACAATGGTTTAAGCCCCTGGATCCAGCTGTACCTGAGTATGTCATCAGACTCTTGAGTCATCTGAGCATATAAGTTCTTTGTCTTGCCTAAGGCAATTAGAGTAGGGTTATCTGTCACTTGTGTTTACAAAAGTCCTGACAGACCAAGGAATGAATGAATGGAACAGTGAGCAACTCTACCAGACAACTTGTGTAGCAGAAAGGAAAAGATTCTATACTAGGAATCAGGATAGCATCCTCCATACTATGTGACATTGGGCAGGTTCCCTAATGTCTTTGAACTTCAGTTCAGAACTCTAATTCATCCACTTATTCAACAAATATTGATTGCATTTGTTGTGCCAGGTACTCTGCTAGGTGTTGGCAGTACTGTGGTTAACAAGACCCTCAGGGCTCTTATCCTCTTGAAATTGAAAATTAAGTTCCGTTCTAGAAAAATAAAGTTTCACTTTTGTACACCTGATTTTGTCACTGTAAAAATTGTTCATGATGTAAGTCTCTAGCACTGATAACTGGTAGCTCTTATTATCCCTCCAGTGCCTTCTCAGCTGATATTGTAAGGTTAGCTAGAGGAGGGGCAAGGAACAGAGCCTCATGTAATAGAGGAGGCGGGTACTCCAGCCTTCACTGCGTTCCCAGCACTCATGGCCAATTAGAAATAATGTTTACAAGTTTAATTACATAGAACACTGAGCTACAGGGTGTAACAACAGCCCAGCATGGGCCTGGGTTCAATCCCCTGGGACCTTGAACTCTAAGAATAGCCAACATGCCAAGTACTTTTTTTTTCTGGCCTCTGGCAAAGAGGCTTTTCTGAGCTAAATATGTTCATCAGCTCCCAAGAATCAGGCTTAGAAACAGAGCTATTTAAACTTGGATCTCTTTCAATTCTCATTATAAGGAGCTAATAATGCCTGCAACGTGGATTTTCATTTTTAAAGGGCATTCATAGTTTGGGCTAAAATGGCAGTATGTTAAAAATAAGTCCTACAGAAGACGGTGAGTTTAGCAGGCCCAAGATAGGCAGAGTCCCAGCGTACCTCCTAGCCTTTGATTTATTCACTCATTTAACAAATATTTATCAAGCGCCCACTGTGCACCAGGCACCATGCTGGGTGCAGCAGCAAACCAGACAGGGATGGGGCCATCTTGGAGCAGTAGCCAGCTCATAGGAGGGCAATCCCCAGAAAGAAAAAGCCCAGAGTCAAATACTCAAACACAAGTCCACTTCCAAGTATCAGGAGAGGCCATGTGACTAAGCCCAGGGAGGTGTGACTAAGTCAGCCTCTAGTAATACATCAGTTCATGTGCTCTGCTCCAAACACAGCACAAATTCTCACCTGTTCATTATTATTGCTGTATTTGATAATGACCTCAAAACTTAAGGGATTTGGTGCTTAACATCACTAAACTGTACTGTTAAATTCTACATTACAGACATTTTACCATAACAAAAAAATATGGAAAGATAAAAAAAACAGTGGTTTGAAGTAACCATGTTACTGCAAAGTGCACAGATTCTACAGGTCAGAACACTGGGCATGGCACATTGGGAATGGCTTGTCTATGCTCCACTAGGGCTGAACTGCAGCTGAGAAAACTCGAAGGCTAGGGGTGAGGTATGTCTGGGAGCTGGGTGGCTCTTTCATTTACGTGCCTGGGTCAAATCAAAAACTAGGAGTGTCTACTTGAGCACCCACATGTGGCCTCTCCATGTGGCCTGGCTTCCCCACAGCTTGGTGGCTTTAGGTGTGGGAACAGTGTTCTAGCAGCAAAAACAAAAAGACAAAACCTGCATCACATTTATGACCTAACCTGGGAGGCATCATTTCTATCATACTCTATTAGTCAAAGCTGTCAGAAGCCTACCCAGATTCAAGGGTAATGGGTTCAGACTTTGATGGAGGAGTATTAAATCCATTGTAGAAAAACAAGTGAAGGATGATAGTGTTGTGTGCATCTTTGAAAAGCACAATCTGCCCTACCATTTTTTTAAATGGGCCAAAAGCAAAGAATCAGTTTGGAGAAACAGAGAACGGACGAGACCTTGATGAACACATAATCTGACCAAGCAATGATGAGCAATTTACTCTGGAGAATCCCTCCCTCAGGCTGGGAGGGCTTGGCATAGTCTTGGTGATAGAATAGTTCTATCACCTCCTAACCATGTGTGTGAACTCAGGGTCCTAAGGTATTTAAGCACTGGAATCTCTCCATCTTTAAAATGAAGATAATTCTTTATCATATTTCATCAGTGTTGTGAGAACCAAGTAAAATATTGTATGTAAAAATTAATTTGTTGCAAAAATGTCCAAAAATTGACACCATAGAAGAACACCCCCTTTTTGACAATGCAACTGAGAAGCTTATCTTTCTCATGACTTTTTCTCTATGGCAGTCATTCTCCCGTTCTTTTTGTTCGCCATTTTAAAGGTGGGGCTTTGGCTCTGACTAAGTCCTACAGTCCCTCCACGAAGCCCGCAGACACCGTTACAGGCAGTTTTGAAAAGTCACCGTGCTCAGCCCGCACAGTCCACCCCAGTGAGCCACCTCTCCCTGCGGCTTCTACTTCAATCCTGTCTGCGGCCCTTTCCCATTCGGCGCCCCGAGTGACGTCAGAAGCGGGCGCCGACGCTACAGTGCACGCGCCTGCGCTCTGCCCTGGCGGTGGGCGAGTGCGGAACCGGGATTGTTCCGGTCACCCTGCCGCTGCGGTCGGGTCTATAGCCTGACCCGTCTTTAAGCTGGGGACCATGAACCGCAGCCGCCAGGTGACGTGCGTGGCTTGGGTCCGCTGCGGCGTGGCCAAAGAGATGCCAGATAAGGTAAGGCCGGGTCGATGGGATTCACGGGGAGCGGCTTCACGGCATGCCGGCTCAGCCCCGCCTGGGAAACCCGCCCCTGAACTGGGGGACTTGGCCAGGCTAGTGTGACTGGCTGCGGGAGGCCGACTTTGGCCCGATTGTCGTGATCAGAGCTCAGCTCTGAGGGTCTTGATGTCTTGGGCCTGAGCAGTCAGGGGCCGCGCCCTATTTCCAAGCCCAGCCCTGTGCCATATTCGCACGCACGTGGACTTACCTGGAAAGGGAGTGGGTTAGTCCCGTTTTGGATAAGAAATACCCCCAGAGGCTTGACAACACCACAGCTTCACTCGCACCCCAGTGCATTTGCAGACATAACTGGAAAGAGACACAAATGGGAAAATTCCACCTTCCACTCCTGTGCTCCAAGTTCGACACTGGTGTGGAGACTAAGATGTCCTTGAGGCTGGAAGTAGAGTTAGGAGTTTCTTGAAGTAATTAACATGAGATGATGATGGCAGTGGGGATGAGAGGTAAATGTGTCACATTATGAAAAACCTACAGGAGCTGGAGACTAACAGAGGTGAAGATGACTTAAGTAATTTATTCATCAAATGCTAAGTGCTTTCTGCACGCCAGATATTGTTCAGAGTCCTGGGATAAGCATGACCAGAACAGAAAAGTCCCCCAGCTCCCTTTGTGGAGTTGGCATATAAATATGGTATATCAGCAGAAGTACTGTGAAAAAAGTTAAAGGTTTAATTTGAATGTAATTGAGTGAGGCAGTGATGACAGAGGTAGGGAAAGGGACAGGAGTGTGAATAGCTTGAACATGGAGTTAACAGTAAGGAAGGACTGGAATAGTCCCAGTAGTTTCAAATTCCACGAGAGCACAGACTGTTTTATTTGCCACTGTTTCTCTAGTTTGGCTAACAGTAGGCACTCAAGGCGTATTTATAGAATAGGAACAGAAAATTATTTCATATTAAAAATTGCTAAAGGAGAAAACAGTTGTTGTTAAAAAGAAGCATGTATCCTTTCAAATACTTAAAGACTGTGATTGTCAAATGAGTCTACACATTGAAAACCCTTTAGAAGCTTCAAAAATATTGATGGCTTATTTGCCACTTCTGAGTATCATGATTCAGTTAGTCTGGAGTGTCGTCTAATATTTTTAAAAGGTCACCTTGCCTAGAGGATCTTTTAGAAATGAATGTGCAGACAGGTTTGGAAACCACTGTTTGAAGCGTTTATAGGAAGAAGAGATTGAATTTATTTTATGAAATCCCAGAAAGGAAAACTTCGACCAATAAGAGAAATTAGACAAATAAGTATCATTTAAATAAACTTAAGAAATAACCATTAGGTGGGTGTGGTAGCTGATTCCTATAGTCCTAGCTGCCTGGGGGCCTAAGGTAGAAGGATGGCTTGAGGTCCGGAGTTTTAGACCAGCCTCATCTCTTTAAAAAAATTTTTTTAGGGTGGCACCTGTGGCTCAAAGGAGTAGGGCACCGGCCCCATATACCAGAGGTGGCGGGTTCAAACCCAGCCCCAGCCAAAAGCTGCAAAAAAAAAAAAAATTTTTTTTAATTCTTTAATTGCTGGAGCTGTTCCAAAATGAAAATTCATTCTCAAGAGAATTTCCATGTTACTAGAGGCATGTTAGTAAAAGCTGGGTGATTGATTGATTGATCATCAATTATTAAGCATTGCCACCATGGGCCAAGCACTGAACTATGTGCTTAGGTCTCTTTTTGTCTTCAAAGAGCTTGTGGTTTAGTAATGATGGGGTGTTTTAAAGGTACTAAAGCATCGAATAAGTAAGGGAATGTCGGTTTTCAAGTAGAAAGAGTGGTTTCAGTTTGAACTTGTTCATGTAAAAGATGTCCAAGTGAGAAGTCTTATAGACAGTTGGGGAAGAACTGAAGTATAAGATACAAAAGTAAAAAAGTAAAGTTTGGAGTAATCAGTTCAGAGGTGGGAGTTTTAGTGTTTGAATGAATGGGTTTTGCAAGGACTTGAGTCTGGCATGTGACTACTTAGCAGTGATAATAGGGAAAAAAACAGAGGATCAGTACAAGGATGGTTATTAAGGAATGGCTCCAGGAAAAGAGGGAGAGGTGCTCTGGAAGGAGCCAGAGACAGTTAGAAGAAAACCAGGTGGGCTGCCACAGAGACACTTTATAAAAATCATTCTTTCTTTCCTTTTTTTTTAAGACAGAGAAAAGTACAGTAGAATGAGCCTGACTTTTGAACAGTTTCAAGGTAGGATGGGATCTTAGTTGTAAGGACCTATTAAAAACTCCATTTCTGTTAAATATAGAGTCTGGATTGATGTTTGATTATTGATGAGATCGCTTGAAGTTGTATTACTTTTGTTTGCAAACTTGTTTTTAATTCACCAACTTTCTTAAATCTATTGTAATGAAATGTTTGCTCTCTTCTAGGTAGAACTAAGTAAAGAAGAAGTAAAGCGACTCATTGCTGATGCAAAGGAAAAATTGCAGTAAGTTTAGGAATGTTGATGTCTATAGTAAAGTACAGATGACACATATATCTTAAATAATGATGTCATTGGAAAGTACCATTTGAATGATTTTTTTTTTCTTTTTGTCTTCATTCTCATAGAGAAGACGGTGGCAGTGATGAAGAGGAGGTAGGCCATCCTTCAGAAGATGGCATGCAGAGTGCACGTACCCAGGCTCGACCAAGAGAGCCCTTGGAGGATGGTGACCCAGAGGATGACAGGACGCTAGATGACGATGAGCTGGCCGAGTATGACTTAGACAAATATGATGAAGAGGATGATCCAGGTTAGAATTCATTTACTTTTATTTGTTAGTGATTACAGACTCAAAGCATTAGATCATGCTCGTGTGTTCCAAAAGTTTACTCTGAGATTTTATTGTCCTTGACATCAACTATATAATCTACTTCAAGACTTATACAGAGATCATGTTTCCTAAGCCAGTTTATTTCCAGGTTCTCAAGGCTTTTTCTCTGTTGCACCTTCAATCACGATTGAAGGAACAAGCTAGAAAATATGGAAAGAGTTCTGTGTTCTCCCAGATTTAATTTCTTCATTGGAAGATTGTAAATTCTACAGCTATCAGAAATGCCTTTCAAAGGTCAACTATAAATGGCTTTTAAATTCCTACTTGTAACTATGCAATTTTCTTTCCCAAGAATGGATGATTCAGAGTTAGTTATAGGATAAATGGTTGGCTCTAAGTCCAAAGATGGGTGTTTGAGAAAAAATGTTTTTGTCCAAGTGACTGTTTTATTCATTTCAATTTATGAATAATTCTTACAGATGCTGAGACTCTCGGTGAATCTCTCTTGGGTCTTACGGTCTACGGGAGTAATGATCAAGATCCTTATGTTACTCTGAAAGATACAGTAAGTATTTACATCACTTTTCTAATTACACTTATTTTTAATTTTTAAAACTGTATTTATAGAGACAAGGTCTTACTTTGTTGCCCAGGCTGAACTGTAGGGGGGGGGGGCAATCATAGCTCATTGTAACTTTAAACTCTTGGACTCAAGCTGTTCTCCCACCTCATCCTCTAAGAAGCTGGGCCTATAAGAGCACGCTACCATGCCCAGCTAATTTTTTTTTTTGTAGAGATGAGAGAGAGATCTCACTATGTTGCCTAGGCTGGTCTCAAACTCCTGGGTCTCAAGCAGTTCTCCCACCTGAGTTTCCCAAAGCACAGAGATTACAGGCATTACACTGAGTCTTCATGGGACTAGCTAGTTATGCTCTTAAGTGTTTAAGAAATCTTACTGAATATCTACTTCCAGCCAGTGACTTATTTTCTCTCTACTTAGGAACAATATGAACGTGAAGATTTCTTGATTAAGCCCACCGACAATCTTATAGTTTGTGGCCGAGCTGAACAGGACCAGTGCAATTTAGAGGTGCATGGTAAGTGAAGCAAATCCCTTACCAAAAGGTTGTCTAAGTGATATTAAAATACTAACTGTAATACTTGCTGTTATGAGATTTTAGGTGCCAGATCCTGTTGTACCTCATTTAAATTAGTTACAGTTAAATTCTGTACAGCCTACCAATTTCCTCTCTGTTACACTGATAGGAGCAATAATGCTTAAAGTGAGACACACTTAATGATGTTAGAAGGAAATTCAAAAGCCATTACGGCTAGGTAAAAATTCTGCCTATCTAATTTATTCCCAGGATGTAGCCTGCCCCAAAGGGGAGCATGGACACTGACAGATATGCTGCCTGCATGCTTGCCAGATAAGTGGTCCTGTCTTCTAGTTCACTCACTACAGAAAACAAACACTCACAAGGTCTCTACCAGGAATACTTACTTTGTCTTCTAAAGATAGAGAAAGTCTGTTCTTTTGAGTGAGCAGTGATTTCTGATGACTAATATTCTGATGGAATAACATCTCTTTTCCCAATCTTTTCAGTTTACAATCAAGAAGAAGACTCTTTTTATGTACACCATGATATACTCTTGTCTGCGTATCCTCTGAGTGTGGAATGGCTGAATTTTGATCCTAGCCCAGATGATTCTACTGGTAATTGGAAAATTTAAGGTTGCTCAATGCTTCTTAGTCCCATGCGCTTTTTCCTACTTACGTAAATTAGGTGTTCTCTTTAATGTTTTCAGAATCGTTGCTGATACTGTTACTTTATGAAGTTATACAGTTTTTAGCACACCATCCCTTAGTTGCTTGGGTCTGTATATCTCCAGGCTTCAGATACAAGCTAAGGAGGTTGCTATTCCACGGTATGCTGAGGGACAGGGCCTGAAAGCCTTTCGGGCTGTGGCACTGTTAACGTCCCAGGAAGACTCAGTGTAAAATGGCATGCTGGGTCTGATGTTACCAGCTTTAGTTAAGTGGCATAATCTGTTTTAGAAAACATCAGATAAAACTGAAGTGGAGAGGCTTGTCACAGATAATTAGATTCTTACGTTAGTCTTTTTTTTTTTTTCTGAAGACAGAGTCTTTGTTGTCTTCAGTAGAGTGCTATGGTGTCATAGCTCGCAGCAACTTCAAACTCTTGGGATCAAGAGATTGTCTTGCCTCAGCCTCCCAAGTAGTTGGGACTACAGGTGCCCACCACAATGCCTGGCTATTTTTTAGAGCTGAGGTCTCGCTCTTGCTCAGGCTCGTCTCGAACCTATGAACTCAGGCATTCCGCCAGCCTTGACCTCCCAGAGTGTTAGGACTACAGGCGTGAGCCACCATGCTTGGCTCACATTAGTTTTTTTAACCACATCTGCATACTATTAGTTGCCCCTGTCTATACTTCTTAATAAACCTTGGAATACTGATAATACTGATGTCTTATATCTTGTTTGCAAGGTTTGTTCACATTCTCATCTGATCTTCATCCCCATAAGATGCTGTAAAGGAGGAAGGGAGGGGTTGTTTTCATTGTATAAGGATACTGGGGCCAAGATCACATCTCTGTTACTCAAACTGTGGTTCATAGACTAACAACAGCGCAGCGTTTGGCATCGCCTGGGAGCTGGCTGAGACCTACTCAAGACCACTGAAAGGAGAATCTGCATCCTAGCAGTATTCGCCCGATGCCTATGCAGGTTTACATTTGAGAAGCACCGCTCTAGCCCATTACTCAGTCTGCAGTGTGATGCGTTTGATTAGAAGTTACGTGTGCCTTTCTCTTCATTTTATAACCCTGAGTGCATCATCCCTTCCTACAGGAAATTACATTGCTGTGGGAAGCATGACACCTGTTATTGAAGTGTGGGACCTCGATATAGTGGACTCTTTAGAACCCGTCTTCACACTTGGAAGTAAACTTTCAAAAAAGAAGAAAAAGAAAGGGAAGAAGGTAAAGAACTTAATAGGTGTTGGATGACAAGGGGAGATAAGTTTTCTGGGGAATAGGCAGTGGGGTATGTGAAGAACATATACAGAGGGTGCCAGTGTTCATACATTTTTGGCACCACCACCCCCCCCCCGGTACTTGTCCAATCGGATATTCTTGGTGAAACAGGACAGGTGGTTAGGAAGTTATTGTAATTTCTAGTTTCAAAAAGCTCACCCAAGGAGAGCTTATTTCTGATCACATAAAGCCTCCATTTGCCTATTTTCTTTCTTACACAAAACTTCTTCAAAACTAGTGTGTTAGCATGAACAGCTGCTATATATGAAGGACTGGTCAGGGTACATTCTTCGTGCATGATAGCTGTCAAAAATAATATACTAGTTTTGAACCTTTAAAAAATTTCTGTTTCGCCTTTAGTATGTTGAGTTCTAGATAACCGTGTATTAATTTCTTTAGCTTTTTAAACTGTTGAATTTTGAGGGGGGTGGGGAGCAATATTAATATTTTTAGAATTTATAGTACCTAGATTAAGAACTACTATAGCTGGGCCTAGCTGCAGATACCTTAGGTCCAGCAGTTTGGGCGGCTGAGGACAGAGGATTGCTGGAGTCGAGGGGTTTGAGATCAGCCTGGGCAATGTAGCAAGACCCTGTTTCAAAAAAATAAAAATAAAAGAACTACTGTAGTTTCTTCCCTATAAAGAATATTTATCATGGATACCTAACAGGGAGACAAGGTATTTATTTCTCAGTTCTTCAAGCAAGTTAAATAATACCAAAAAAGTAACCTTAAGGTTTAAAAACCTTGCATATTAACATATTGATTTTATAATGGGGGACTTTAAAACAAAAAGTAATTAAAACAATTATTACAGAGTTCCTCAGCGGAAGGGCATACTGATGCTGTCCTTGACCTTTCATGGAATAAGCTAATCAGGTAAACAGAAACGACGTTTGAATGATTGTAAAAGACTGTCACCATGTGGTGGCAGTCACGCCCACGCCTGCCCCTGCTTCCTGTGTCGTGGGCTCTGTGTCTGTCCTGTCTTCCCTTCCTGCGGTGTTCCTGTGGGCAGGAGCTCTGCTGTCTGCATCTCTGTGTCCCGCATCACCCACCAGCTCTTTAGGTGCTCATGACATGTTGGTGACCAAGTGTGGTCCTCCCCACCACTGGAAAAACAGCAGCGTGTGTTGCAGTGCCGTGGGGCGGGGGCAGGATGGTATTGCTTCCCAGAACACATTTTCCTAACCTCATTTAGTTTTCTTTCACACGTCCACATTCTCTTTTATTTTTTCTTTTAAGTTATGGCAAAATATATAAAATATAAAATTTATTCCTTTAACTCTTAAGTCTATAATTCAGTGGCTTTCAGTACAATCAGGTTGTTACCCAGCCATCACCACCATCTAGCTCCAGAATTTTTCCATCTTCCCAGACTGAAACTTCATACCCTTTAAACACTATCTCCCCATTTCCCCTACCCACTGACAGCCACCTTTCTATTTTCTGTCTCTGAATTTGACGGCTCTGAGTACTTTGTGTGAGTGACATCGTATAGTATTTACTTCTTTGTGACTGGCTCGTTTCACTTAGTGTAATGTTTTCAAGCTCATCCACTTCGTAGTATGTGTCAAGGTTTCCTTCCTTTTCAGAGCTGCATAGTGCTCCCTTATGAGTACATCCGACCTGTGTTACCCATTCGTCCATCAGCCAACACTGTGTTGCTTCTACCTTTTGACTACTGCAAATAATGCTGCTGTGAACATGGGTGTGCACACAGCTGCTCAAGTCTCAGCTTTTGGTTCCTTCAGATTATGTACCCACAAGTGTTATCGTTGGGTTTCGTAGTAATTCTGTTCTTAATTTTTTGAGGAGCCACCATTGTTTTCCATAGAGTCTGCATCATTTCACATTCCCACCAGTAGTTCACACAGAGTTCCAACTTCTCCATATTCTCCCAACGTTTGTTATTTTCTATTTTTTTTTTTTAATAATAGCTGTTCTAATGGCTGTGAAGTGGTATCTCATTGTGGCTTCGATTTGCATTCCTTCATAACTAATAATGTTGAGCATCTCTGTGTATGTCTTCTTTGCAGGAAATGTTTATTCAAGCCCTTTGCCCATTTTTTAATTGCGGTGTTTTTGGAGTTGGGGTTGTTGGAGTTCTCCTAACTTCTGCCTACTAACCTCTTAGGAAATGCATGATTGGCCCATATCTTCCCCCATTCTGTGGGTTGTCTTCTCACCTTCTTGACGGTGTCATTTGCAGTACAGGTTCTTCATGTCAGTGAAGTCTACTTTTATCTGTTTGTGTCTTTTGTTGCCTAACCCAAGGTCATGACGATTTACATCTCTGTTCTCTTCTGATAGTTTTATTGTACTAGCTCTTCTATTGACGTCTGTGAGGTTTCTTTGTGTGTGTGTAGTATGACATAGGGTCCATCTTCATTTTTTCAAATGATATTCAGTTGGTCCCTCAGCCGTTTATTGAAAAGACAGTTCTTTCCACCGTAGAACATTTAATTGTCTTGGAACCCTTCTCAAAAATCAGTGACTGCCAATTTAAGGGCTTATTTCTGGACTCTTAACTCTCTTCTGTTAATCCTTATGTCTGTCCTCATGCCAGTACCACATTTTTGTGATTACTATAGCTTTTCAGTAAATTTTGAAATCAGGACATGTGAGTGTTCCAACTTTGCTCTTCTTTTTCCAGTATATTTTGGCTATTTGGGGTCCCTTGCATTTCCACATCAATTTTAGAATCCGCTTATCACTTAATGCAAAAACATAGCCAGGAGGGATTGGGAGAATCTGTAGCTCAGTCTGTAGATGTAGTGTTTACATATTATTAACAAAGTTGTCTTCCAGAACATTAACGAAGGTGCCTTTCTGTTTATTTGCTTTTTGTTTTGGCAGTCTTTGGTAGTTTTCATAATGTAAGTCTAATGCATCTTCTGTTAAATGTATTCCTAAGTATTCTTTTTGATGTTATTGTAAATGCAATCCTCATATTTAATGTTCTTGATTTTTAAAAGATTACCTCGTTTTATTCTTCCCTTTCTCAGAAATGTATTGGCAAGTGCATCAGCTGATAATACTGTCATTCTGTGGGATATGTCCCTGGGGAAGCCAGCAGCTAGCCTTGCTGTACACACAGATAAGGTATGGTGATTTAGTGAATCAAAGGGAGCCTCAAAAATAAGGGACAAGGCTCGGTGCCTGTGGCTCAGGGGCTAGGGCGCCAGCCACTACACCAGGGCTGGCTGGTTCTAACCCAGCCTGGGCCTGCTCAATAACAGTGACAACTCCAACAGAAAAAATAGCCAGGTGTTGTGGCGGGCACTTGTAGTCCCAGCTACTTGGGAGGCTAAAGCAAAAGAATCGCTTAAGCCCAAGAGTTTGAGGTTGCTGTGAGCTGTGACGCCATGGCACTCTACCCAGGACAGCATAGTGAGACTCTGTCTCAAAAAAAAAGAAAAAAAAAACTGGGACAGATATTGGCTAAAAATAATCCCAGACCTTTACATATGGCTTTTAATATGATTTTATGTGGCTGACAAAGCACTAAAGAGCTTACAAAGTTCTTCCAATGTTCTGTCATTGGATGTTCAAAAACCCTGTGTGGTAGGTTTTTAGAGGTGCAAAAATGGGAGCAGGAGCGTTAGTGCCCTGAAACACATTCATAGAGGTTCCTTAAAGAGGGGCTGAGAGTAGGGTGTCGGTCAGTGATTTTACAGGCTCTAGCAGATCCATTCCTGCAGCACACCCGGGGGATCTAATTTACTGCTGCACATTTGGGGACTTCTGGAGCCTGTGGAGTTGGCCTGATGTATTTGACACTTCCCTTTTTTCTTCCACATGTCCTTTAACATTTGAGGGACATAGTATTCCACGAAAACCAGTTTGGGGAATGCTGTGTTATGTCTTTTAAGTGCCATCTCTTACTTGGGAATATAGTTTGCCTTTTTGATTATGAAATAGACGTATGTTTCTTTAAGTAGTATTGAATTTCAAAAGGAAAAATTTATAGAAACACTGCCAAGTTGCTTCTTGCCAAAGGTAACTTGACCAAGAGCAAACACAGATCTCTTCATTTATGTTTCCTCCATTTAGGTCCAGACTTTGCAGTTTCATCCATTTGAAGCACAAACTCTGATTTCTGGATCTTATGATAAGTAAGAAGGTGTTACTGCCACTCTGTTTTTATCCTCCGGAACGAATTCAGGAAGTACCCCTTAGTGTGCGACAAGGCCAGGCACAGTGGCTCATGCTTGCAATCCCAGCACTTTGGGGAGGCTGAGGCAGGAGGAAGAATTGAGGCCAGGCTGGGCAACATAGCAAGACTTCATCTCTCCAAAAAATAGAAAAATTAGCCAGGTGTGGTCAGCACACACTTCTGGACCCACCTTCTCAAGGAGATGAGCTGGGAGGGTCACTTGAGCCCAGAGTTTAAGAATAAAGACTGACTACAGGTTTGTCTTAGCTTCTGCTTCCCACCTTCAGACCCAGCATGTGAAAAAGGAGCACAGGTATGCAGGGAAACCCCCTGTGGTGCACTGCAGTGGCCCCAGCTCTTCACCTCTTCTTACATCTGTGCCCTCTGTCATGCAGCATGGGAGTTCTTCCCACACGTGTTCTCATGACAGGGTCACAAGCACAGCAAGGACACCAAGCCTCTTGAGACCTAGCCGTAGAACTAGCACTTTTCTGTCTTGTTCTCTGGGCTAACTGGTCACATGAGCAAGGAGATGGACTCGGCCTTTATGGGAAAAACTCCCATGTCGTGTGACAGAGGGCGCAGACCCAGGAGGAAGTGAAGGCAAGAGAGACAGCAGAAGCTAAAGCCAACTTATGTCAGTCTTTATTTTGATTTCTTATCTTTCTGAGAAGTGATCTCTTTACATTTTTTAGTTGTGACTCATGCACAATTACAATAGTGTCATTCCCCCCCCACCCACCCCGAATATAATGTCCTGGTTGCAGAGAATTAAGTGTGGCTAAGATGTGAGCTACATGGTTCTGAGCTTGACCAGGGAAGGGGATGTTAGAAATTGCCCTAGACTTTGGGAATAGAGAGGATTCATCTTGTACGTGGACAGTTTGACCTATGGGCATTCAATTCAAGACCACTGTGCCTTCAGAGCCACCAGTGCCATCAAGAGTTAGGGCCAGAATCTACCCAATAGTGAAACTCAATTCATGCTTTATTTTAGAACCTTAAAACAGCCTTTAAATAACTGAATCTTGACTTTATGGCGCTGTTTTGTTACCATTTCATTATACATAAACGGAAAACGCAGTTCTCATAGGAGAATTGAACTGTTCAAACTCTAACTTTGCCTGAATGTGCCCAGATCCGTTGCTTTGTATGACTGCCGGAGTCCAGAGGAAAGCCGTCGCATGTGGCGGTTCAGTGGGCAGATCGAGAGGGTGACTTGGAATCACTTTTCACCTTGTCACTTTCTGGTAAGAATATACATCTTACTGTTTCGCTTTTCTAGGTTACTGACAAGTTATTTTTCTTTAATTCCATAGTAGAGAGAATCTCCGAGAAGTTTTTTTCTGTATTAATAATGTGATGTTTTGAGTTTTTAGGTTAAAAAAATCAGATTTTTTTTTTAAACAAGAGTATGGCTCAGCCACCAAAAAATGCTGAGCATGTAAATGATTTTGCTAATTGTTAACCATTCCAAAGTATGTCACATTTTTTTTTTACTTACTGAGTTTAACCATTGTTTTCAGTGTGCAGTCCTTTGAAATATTAAGCATAAAATTATTTCTTAATAGTTAAATCAGAGAAAGAACATATTCTTTTAATTAAATCCTCATATTTAAATGGAACTCCAGTGAATGAGAATGTTAGCCTATAACAGCACTGGCTCCCAAATAGGAGGGGAAAAAAAGATAAAGCCTTTCTGTAAATGCCCTTAGTTGTTGTGGGATCAACAGTTTTCCATGTAGCGTCAGTGAGATTCCACTGCTATTTCAGTACATGGAGAAATAAAATCCAAGCTTTTATCTAGAGGGGAAGACATAAACCCAGTACTTCCCAGTTTTCCTAAAGTAAATATGTAGTCCTTTGTAAAGGATGTAGAGTTTCTATAGATAGCTTCCATAAAAGATATGGACAGTTTTAGGGCGGTACCTGTGGCTGAAAGGAGTAGGGCGCCAGCCCCATATGCCAGAGGTGGTGGGTTCAAACCCAGTCCAGGCCAAAAACTGCCAAAAAAAAAAAAATAATAATAATATGGACAGTTTTAATTAGCTCCCTGAAGTAATGGTTCTGAGACACTTAGTCTCAGCTTTGTGCCCTTACTGGAGGAAATGCCGTTTCCAGCCAAGCTGCCTAAAGCCAGATTCCATTTTACAGTCGTCCAGAATGAAGCTCAGTTACAGCTCAATGTTATACTTTGGCTCTCAGCAGTCAGGCTTACAAATTTCCTGAGATTATCTGCTAACAAATGGTCATAGATAGTAAAATCACAAATATTTAGGAAAGTGGGAGGTAAAATGGTTCACCTTCTCCCTCTGGTCTCAAAGGAAGAGACCACCTCCCTCTTCTCCTCTTCCCCAGCCCAGCTCCAAGACCCCTCAGTTGTCCTCTCGGGATCCTTTTTTCTCATACTAGCCATTGCCATTAGCCTGTGCACAGGCTCAGGTCTCTGTCTCATCCTTGACTCTGCCTGTCATTTCCTCGCCTTTTCTTGATTGTGTGACCATCCACTCTAATCTGCCTTTCAGTCCTCTTCTCATTGAATTTCTCTGTTGAAAGAGAGAATATTGAATAATATTCACATTGAATATTGAATGCCATATTGAATATTGACAGCATTGACCTTCCCTGACATTCTTCCTTCTTCCCTCCTCCCTCTCTGACCCGCTTCTGTGATCCCCTCCTCAGCCTGCACCTGGAGTAGCCATGCTCACCAGGCCGCTGCTCTTTTACTTTTATGCTGCCAGAGTCCCCTGTGCCCTCATGACTGTAACTCTCACCTCTGTGCTTCCACATCTCTAACCCCTTTCCCTACCTACTCGCCACAGCACTGTGCTCATGTCCAGCAGCCATGTAGATACCTCAGCTCAGTTAGTCCATATGAGTGTAAACTCAGCTCCAAAAGTAAATTCTTGATGTCCACATTAATTTCTAACAACAACAGTAATAATTAGCTCCACCAGTTATGTCGGATATATCGCTGATTTTTGCGGTGGCTTATAACCTGACCGGTCCTTTACTCTTCCCAGGCCAGTACAGATGATGGCTTTGTATATAATTTGGATGCACGTTCAGATAAGCCAATTTTTACTCTTAATGCCCACAATGATGAAATCTCTGGTGAGCAAGAATACGTTTCTTTTATTTTTATTAACTTAGGATTTAGTAAATATATTTCCTATAGTAAACTATATTTTAAAGTGAGATTCTCTGATCTTACCTTCCTACAGGTCTTGATCTAAGCAGTCAGATCAAGGGTTGTCTTGTGACCGCTTCAGCTGACAAATATGTGAAGATCTGGGATATCTTAGGCGATAGGCCAAGTCTAGTTCATTCTAGGGACATGAAAATGGTAAGAATTTCCCGGGGCATCTTTGTTCTCTGTTTATTTTGTTTCTGACCTTGTCTGCCTTTGGGACTTGTATTGCTTGCTTTTTCTCTGAATCACTGCATTAAAGAATACGGATGTGTCAGCCAGGCACGGTGGCTCACCCCTGTAATCCTAGCTCTCTGGGAGACCGAGGAAAGTGGATTGCTTGAGCTCAGGAGTTCGACAATAGCCTGAGCAAGAACAAGACCAAGACTCTGTCTACTCAGGAGGCTGGGGCAGGAGGGTCACTTGAAGCTAGAAGTTTAAGGTTGCACTAACCTAGGCTGATGCCACAGCACTCTAGCCTGGCAACAAAAAAATTTTTTAAAGTAAAGCCCAAAACATTAAAAATTTTAAAAAGACTTAATAGTGACCTCTGGTGTCACCATGACTCATTTAAAAGGAGAGCTAACGTTTCTGGGACTACATAGCAGATAAGATTGATTAAGAAATGTCTAATAGACTGATAACGAAGATGAGAGACCTGAGTGGTCAGAGCAGGTGCACGTCCCGTGGAATGGCCATCCTGCTGAATGTCTGGTTTTGTAGATCAGTAACATCCCCTCCATCTTGACTGCAAACTGCATTTGCAGTGGGCTTGAAAGAGCTACTGGTGAGTTGATTTTGAGTAAACATGTTAAGTCACAGATTCTTAGAGGCAGAGTAGGAATCTAGACATATGGCTGTCCGGAAAGATTGGAACCCCTGACTTGCTGTTCTTTGCTCTCCAGGGAGTTCTCTTCTGTTCTTCGTGTTGCCCTGATTTGCCATTTATTTATGCCTTCGGAGGTCAGAAAGAAGGGCTTCGGGTCTGGGATATAAGCACAGTCTCTTCAGGTAAGAATCTTTGTTATCACTTCTTTCTGAATGAGTTCTGTAAGGACGAACACATGTGTGACAAACGTGTGACTTGAATACATTAGGTAGCGAGCAGAGGCAGTGTGATCTACACAGGAAATAGACAAGGTCAAATGTAATTTGGCAGTGTTCATGTTCACAGATAAGCTTGTCTTCACACTTTAAGAATAGATCATTTTAAATATCTATTACCATATTCAGAGAGTTTTATGATTTTAAAAAGAAATATGAATCTTAAAATTGAAAGATCTTCTGAGAAAGTTGGAAGGAAGTGGTCTCAAAGAATGGCCCTTCCCTTCCCAGTTACCAAAATGTAAATAAATCTGCCCTTGTCTCAACTACTTTCTGCAAAATCCAGCTTTCCACAAGGTGCACTACCCTCCCTCCACGGGATCCTGCCTGCTTACTACTTTCAGGTAGTCTGCTGTGCTCTATTGCCACAGAGATAATATATCCCCACCATATGATTCCTGAATCTTCCCTCCCATGCAGAAAGTTCCTCAGATTTCTCTCCGGTCATTCTGGGGGCATAGAGGGTGTGAGTGTGCATACGTATACACTCTAAATCCAAAATGTCTGTGCTGGTCACATTAAAGAGGGAAACAATCTGGGTGGCACCTGTGGCTCAAAGGAGTAGGGTGCCGGCCCCATATACCAGAGCTGGCGGGTTCAAACCCACCCCCAGCCAAAAACTGTAAAGACCAAAAGAAGAAAAAGAGGGAAACAATCAGAAGTAGAATAAGGTAAGGAGGGACTCACTGTTATGAAGGATAGGACATCTGTTATCAAGCCAGATTCCATGAATCTTGGAGCACATTAGACCACTTTTAGAAGTGATTCATTTCATTCAGAACACTGACTTCTCAGTTTTGTTTACTCGCCCATTTGTAAAGTGCTACTTCAATGTATTTAAATAAACAGTATTTCTGCCCCCAGAGAACCTCATTGCTCAACATTTTAATCTTTTTTTACACTGTACTCTTAACTTCCTGAACTTACAGTTTCTCAACTGTTTGTGTTTTAGTAAATGAAGCATTTGGAAGACGAGAGAGGCTTGTTCTCAGCAACACAAGAAATTCCTCTATTAATGGCCCTTTGGGGAGCAGGAGCTCAGACACACCAATGGAGTCTTAAGGAAGATCATATAATTTCCAGTTTGGTTAAACCTCACTGAGAGTTAAAAACCTGGCCTAAGAATGTTCCATGTGTAGCAGCAGCCATGCGGAGTGACTGAAAATTCCTCTCCAGCTGCCTGACAGTCCGTCCTGCAGCTGCAGTGACAACACAGACAAAGCCGGTCTTCACAACTTTGGTGTAGAGGGCTCTTGTTGCATTTCTTAAAAAGAGTAATAAAAAAAGATTTTTTTTAAAGTAATTCCCTAAACATACCATCTGTCACAGGTAAGCTAGATTTGTAAACAAGGTGGTAATTTATAGTTTCAAGAGGAAAATCCTGTGATCTTACAAGGTGGGCGCACCTGGACCTGGAAAAGTTGTGATGTGGCACCAGAGTCCACAAACAGGCAGGTGCCGACAGACTCCACTTGGTGGACTGTTCTCAAATTGATGCTATGATTTAGAAGTGCTCCCAGTGCTACTCTTAGAATTTGGTAAGAAGAAGTGACATGCAGCGTCATGTCATCAGCAAGTGGAGGCAGACCGTTCATTCACCCTCAAAAATAACACATGTTCTGTGTGAGTGCTATTAAGGGGAAGGGGTGGGTGAGGATTCACTGAAATAAGGAAAATCTTTGCTTTCTGCCTAACAAGGGATAATTCTAATTATAGATTGTCTTTTTATTAAGTAGGAATTTTAGCAGGTAGTAAAAGTTTGACTTATGAGGACCAACCCTAAGTTGGTAGAAGAGTTATCAGTTCATGAGCCATTAATGTTTCCTGTGTAATTCATGAATGTGACTTCAGTGATTTAAGTGTTAATACTGCAGAATGTCATTGGTGTAGCAACTTGAACTCACTAAAACCTCTCTTTCTACAAAGGACAGATGTCTGAATTAAAAAAGTTAAAAGAATGGAGTGACTACTTTGTTTTGATTTGGCTTTTAGATATCAAAACAAGCCCCAAATCACTAAAAATAACAGCTGTAGGGAAACCTCTCAGGTGTAAACTCAATAGTTAATTTTCTCTCAAATTGGATGTTTTTCCTATAAAGAATAGTTCTAAAAAATATCTTTCCAGGACTTATTTCTCAGGAAAAAGTCTGAGCTATGCCTGTGTTACGTAGTCATACATATCTGACTAAAATAAACAAGAATTCATAGTAAATACGTAACAAAAGTTTTAAATGGTAGATGGGGTTGACACTTCTGTTTCCAACTTGAAAGTACTAGCCTGATGAATGCTAAGCTGATGATGCTCTCAGAGGCAAAACAGCGTGCCTCTGAAGCTGTTGGGTAGTGTATAAGTGAACATCTGGGACTGGAAGACCAGGCCCAGCCTGGTAATTGCAGCTGAAAGCCAGCACAGGCGGTGGGTGAGACCTCTGAGGCGGCAGGCAGGAGGAGTGGTCAGGCTCAAGACATTGAGTAACATGGGGATCAAAATCCAAGCCAGGATTATAGACTTTAATTAGACTGCAGGTGTCCTCAAACTATGGCCCTGCCACATGTTTTTGCCGCCGCTGCCTGTCCTGCTTAGCAGCCAACTCATCCTGGGGCCCACAGTCCAGCCCTCCAACAGTCTGAGGGACAGTGAACTGGCTCCCTGTTTAAAAAGTTTGAGGACCCCTAAATTAGAGTCTCAGTTGATACTCTCATACAGACTGAGAAGGAGTTCCCATCACTTCCTACCATGGGAATGTGTTACATGTACGTGTAGACAGACCTGACCCAAAGATTTGTGGCCTAAGAGAGAATGCCTGTCTGGTGTGGAAGTGGAGGAATGAGCTGTGTCTCTCTCATTGCTGATAGATTGTTGGTGATTGGTGTTTTCCTTAGTAGCACATGGAGATGCTGTGCAACCAGCCATGTCTGTCCAAGTAAGAAACCGTGTTACTGACTTTTAAATTCTAACCAAATGTAGGTAGACTGTAGCTATTTATATCCTGAATTCAAATTCACTGAGATCAGTTGGCTCATAAAGCGGAAATAACAACTTATTTGGGTGTGTAGAACATTATACAGGTATAACGATAAGGCCTCGATTTTTCAGAATAACCCCAACTATGTATCACAAAGCTGTTTTTAATAAAGGCGATGTACTAAATATATACTCTTGGGGGCGGGTCTTTTCAAGACAAATTAATAAAACAGGAAAAAATAGACACTGTCAGAATAAGTATTCAGAATTCAGGTTCAGAAATACTTGTTATATACTTTCCATTTCTAGCTGTGACAGAATAGCTTACACTGCTCTGCCGCCAAAAACAAGAGCAGCTGAACAGAGTGCATGCAGCCTCTACTTGGAGTCACCGGAGTATCTCCAAGGCAGCCAGGATTTGAGGGACAAAGATGCTGGGAGAAGGGACATGCAGAGAGATGACCCCTCACACTATGCTTCTCAAGCATTTGCCAATTTTTATGTCGTACAATTTAAGAAATTTAGAAAAAAAAAAGTTGTAAGGTGTAGCAGAGCATTCAGCTGTCACAATACTGGAAAAATGAAAACTGAGCTTCAGAACCTCAAAGAGAAAAGTCTCTAACAACCCTCCAGGCTCTCACTGTGATCTCTCAAAGAATACATACCCTGAGGTAGGCCAGAGGTAGAGCCAACTTTATAAAACCTGAAGCCCTGCCTTGAATAAGCTCAGTTTTTGACTGGACTGTAGTGGCCCTGCTCTAGTTTGCCAGAGGATAGGGTGAATCTTTCTGGAAGAGGATCATTTCGTCTGCAGCTGCTACAGTTTTTCATACGCAATCTGGCATTCCAGTAAAAATTATTAAGCATAGTAAGAAATAAGGATCAAAAGAGAAATAAATACAATAAATACACCTGCAATAAATGCAATAAATACACCCATTGGACTTACATTGGACATGAAATTTGAAATAGCCACAATTGAGAAATCCAAGAAAAAAGTGAATATTTCATCACAGAGCTGGAATGTATAACAAACCAAGTGAGAATTCAAGAACTTACAGAGAATTTTATACATGGGATTCATGATAAATTTGACACAACTCAAGGATTAATGAGTTTGAGAGTTTGAGAATAGGCCAATGGAAAATATCCACACTAAACTGCAAAGAGAACAAGTGTATAAATAAGTCTAGGATGCATGTCAGGCATGGTACAAGTCTAATATACATGTAATTGGAATCAGAGTGGGATAAGGGGCTTGGCGCCTGTTGCACAGTGGTTATGGTGCCAGCCTCTGGTGGGCTAGAGAGCCTGGCCAGCTAAAACAACGATAACTACAACAAGGTGGGCGGCACCTGTGGCTCAAAGAGTGGGTTGCCAGCCCCATATACTGGAGGTGATGGGTTCAAGCCTAGCCCTGGCCAAAAGAAAATAGCTGGGCATTGTGGCAGGTGCCTGTAATCCCAGCTACTTGGGAGGCTGAGGCAAGAGAATCGCTTAAGCCCAAGAGTTTGAGGTTGCTTTGAGCTGTGACACCACGGTACTACTGAGGGTGACAGTGAGACTGTCTCACAAAAAAGAATGGGATAAGGGAGAGCAATATCCAAAAAGATTATGGCTAAGAATTTTTCCAAAACTGATGAAAGACATCAAGCCAATAAGCACTAGAAAGATGTTAAACAGTGGTCAGGGGAGATGCAAGTCAAAGCCACCACAGTGAGACACTTCACACCCACTACAAAGGCAGTAAGCAGAAAGGTAACCATGTGATGTGGGTTTAAGGTATAAAGTTAAATGGACAATACCATAAAAGGGTAGAAGGCGACAAATACAGGGTTAAGGTATTCTAAGATCCCAACATTCTTTTCAAAGAGATGAAAGTATTGGCAATAGTGATCGTTAAAACAAATTGTTAACATCAAAGATGGAAAGCAAGGCCAGCTGCGGTGCCTCAGCCTGTAATCCTAGCACTGTGGGAAACCAAGGCAGGTGGATCTCTTGAGCCCAGGAGTTTGAGGGTGCTGTGAGCTATGATGATGCCAGGGCACTCTACCCAAGGTGACAGTGAGACTCACACACAAAATGTCTCTAATAGAATGGTTTTGAATAATTCATTTTTCATAGCCAAGTGCCCTTGGCTCTAGCCAATTAAGAGCAGTGGCCTACAAATGTGTCCTTTACTTATGAAAAATACACTTCACAGCCCCGGTGCCGATATGTAAATAGTATAGGTAGCAGAGTGATGCAGCCTGAAATGAAGGGTCCAAACAACAGCAGAGTCAAAATAGTTTTGTTTCATGTAGAATAACATGAAAAAGGCCCCTGGAGGAGAAATATATGCATTTATAAAAATGCTCCCAGGCAGCAAACTAATGATCATGAAATGCAGAAAATTAACTTTTCTGAACTTGATTTTCAACATCCAGAATATTAGGGTAAAACGTTTATAGTCCTCTATGAGGTTTAAACAAATGATAAACTGGGCCAGGTACGGTAGCTCACGCCTGTAATCTTAGCACTCTAGGAGACTGAGGCAGGTGGATTGCTTGAGCTCAGGAGTTCCAGACCAGCCTGAGCAAGAGCAAGACCCTGTCTCCAGCCGGGCGCGGTGGCTCACGCCTGTAATTCTAACACTCTGGGAGGCCGAGGCAGGTGGATTGTCTGAGCTCAAGAGTTCCAGACCAGCCTGAGTCAGAATGAGACCTCATCTAAAAATAGCTGGGTGTTGTGGTGGGCACCTGTAGTCCCAGCTACTTGGGAGGTTGAGACAAGAGAATTACATAAGGCCAAGAGTTTGAGTTTGCTGAGCTATGATGCCATGGCACTCATTCTACTGAGGGCAACAAAGTGAGAGACTCTGTCTCAAAAAAAAAAAAAAAAAAAAAAAAGACCCTGTTTCCATTTCTCCACTGAAAATAGAAAAATTAGCCAGGCATTGTGGCAGGCAATTATAGTCCTAGCTACTTGGGACGCTGAGGAAAGAGGATCTCTCTTTTTTTTTATTTTTTAACTTCATAGTATATTTATTAGAATAAGAGATTAGATTTGTTAAACATCTGAATTAAACTGTTTTAAAGGATTTTCATACAATTTTTAGGCACTATACATGTTTACAATGGCATTGGTATTTGGATATAGGGCAAGATAAATCTGACACATTTTAATGCCTTGATCAATTTGTGACATTCAAAACAATGCCAACATTTTTGAAACACTAGCCAAAATATACCACTAATATCCCACAAAGTGGGTGACGCCTGTGGCTCAGTGGGCAGGGCACCAGCCCCATATACTGAGGATGGCGGGTTCAAACCTGGCCCTGCCCAAACTGCAACAACAACAAAAAATAACCGGGTGCTGTGGCAGGCGCCTGTTGTCCCACCTACTCGGGAGGCTGAGGCTATAGAATCACCTAAGCCCAGGAGATGGAGGTTGCTGTGAGCTGTGTGACACCACAGCACTCTACCGAAGGCGATAAAGTGAAACTCTGTCTCTGCCAAAAAAAAAAAAACCCACAAAGTGTATTTAAAAATAAATTTAGAAATACAACCGGAAGTCTACAGATCACCACAGTAGACAGACTGGTAAGTCCCCAGCTATCGTGGCAGTGAAGGGCTCTGGCCAGATTTTGATGGAAACTGCTGAATTCTATATTAAAAGTAAAAATAATAATAAAATAACATGATGTGCCACTTTCTGATGCTCATTTTCACAGCAGCAAAGCATGTGAAAGATCTCACAAGGCTCCCTCCTACTCACACAGAAAGAAAGTCTGCCTGGCAAGAGTGAAGTGCCACCAACTGTCCAAGAATCCCAGAAGGGGGATTTTGTGCCAGCCAGTCACAGAATGGGAACCGCAATGCAGTTGTAAGAATGGCTACCCACCGTTACCAAAATTTCACTGTAATTCAGCCTGGCACATGTTCTGATCATCATCATCATACATATAATGGTTCCATCCTTTGTCACAGGTGAAATGCACATCTGAACAGAAACAGGCGTGGGAAAGAGGCTGAAAGCAGTGTGGCCCAGCACTGGGCAGGGGACTCCCTCCCTGCTGCTTCCCAGTCGCTGAGATGCCTGCTGCAGGGGTTGGCGTGCTGGGCTGGTTGAGGCCGATCTGCAAAATCTACTTCCTCAGCATCAGGTCTGCCTCTCTTTTTTTTGAGACAGAGCCTCAAGCTATCTCCCTGGGTAGAGTGCTGTGGCGTCACAGCTCACAGCAACCTCCAACTCTTGGGCTTAAGTGATTCTCTTGCCTCAGCCTCCCAAGTAGCTGGGACTGCAGGTGCCCCAGGACATTACCCCGGCTACCTGCCAGCTCTGGTGTATGTGGCTGGTACCTTAGCCGCTTGAGTTATACAGGCGCCACCTGCATCAGGTCTCTTGCTAAAAGCGTGAACCGTGAGTTGCTTCAAATCTCCTCTTTCTGCCAGATTTTTTATTAAACATTTATTCACAAAATCTTGAAATTTCAGACTGAATGCCCCACTGGGCAGTTTTGGAGAAAGCTCATTGACTATGTAATCCAACAACTCAAGACTTGCCATGGGAGGCTCAGGGCCTGTAGCCTAGTGGTTAGGGTGCCGGCCACATACACCAGGCCTGGTGGGTTGGAACCCGGCCCAGGCCTGCTAAACAACGGCTACAACCAAAAAATAGTCAGGCGTTGTGGCGGGCACCTGTAGTCCCAGCTACTTGGGAAGCTGAGGCAAGAAAATCGCTTAAGCCCAAGAGTTTAAGGCAACATAGTGAGACTCTGTCTTGAAAAAAAAAATTGCCATTGGAGGTCAGCTGTTCATTCCCTATGAGCTGAGGGCCCTCCCCAGGGTTCTTTGCCTGGATGGGTCTCAGCCGTGTCTCCCTCCACTTGACACCCAAACATCAGCTCCAGCTCCTTGGCGTCTGAAGGAGGGATGGGATACCTCCCAATGGCCATCTCCACCAGATGCGTGACTGCACAGAGTAATGAGTCCCCTGGACTCTTTCTGGTGATATGTAGGACCTTGTGCCCAGGAAGGAGTTGGCCATGGAGTCCATGAACTGCCCACTGACCCCAGTCACAGAGCTTAACCTCCCCACGGAGCTGACTAGGATGCTGGAGGGTTTGACATCTTCGTGCATAATCTTGTTTCTCCCTCAGATATGTTAGGACTTTTATTACAGTAATGCTAACTTTCCCTAAAATTTGTTCAGGAATTCTTCCAGCTTTCTTCAGGACTTGATCCCAGGACCCCCCCATCCGTATGCTCGGTGCAGACACTCATCTCACGACCCCCAATCCTATGCTCGGTGCAGACACTGATCTCGCGACCCCCCATCTGTTCGCTCCAGGGCAGACACTGATCACCCGGTCACTGTTGCGTGCACCACAGAAGCCCACCACGTATGGCGAGTTGCGCTCCCGCACCACCTGCAGCTCCCTTAGGATCTGCTTCCGACTCGCGTGTGATCTCCAGGTGAAGTGTGTTTGATCTCCAGGTGAATTAGCTTTCTGGCCTTGAGCAGACGGGAAGGCGTGTGGGAGGCCTAGAACACCACGTGGCCCCTGCCAGCACCCAGCTCACCCATCTCGAAGTCGTCAGCCTTCTGTCCTCCCACCTTCCGCCTCTGGGTAAGAAAGGCCTCAGGGCCCTTCCGCGGCTGCTTCTCAAGCTTCAGCTCTCCAGCTTTGGCCAGGCCTCCAGGTCAGTCTGGGCAGATAGTCCAGTTAACCGCGGAGCTGTTGGGGGCAGGTTCAGCTGGGTGGGCGTCGGCTGCTTCTTGAGCATTTTGGACCCCGGAAAAGCGCTTTCAAGGCTGGGGAAGGGCGTAGGGGGCGCGGGGCCAAGGAGCCTGGGGGCTGGCTGTCTGGGGTGGGGGTGCGTCCCCGCGGTCTGTCAGCGCCCGGCCGGGTCTCGGGGACTCCCCTTCCCACCAGCCTGGGGCTGGACACTCGGGATTCCCGCCTCCCTGCTCAACTAGTCCCTCGGGCGGCTAGAGGTTCTCTTAACGCTAAGAGTTTGAGGTTGCTGTGAGCTGTGACAACACAGCACTCTACCCAGGGCGACAGTGAGACTGTCTTAAAAAAAAAAAAAAAAGGATGAACTAAAAAGTACTAATGCCCACTAGATAGAGGCTGTATGGCAAGCACACGTGTCATAAGTCCGGGACAGCGCTAGCTAAGAAGGGTCAGAAGTCCAATCTATTGACCAGTGACAGCCCACTGGAGAAGTGAATTTCCCCTAAGTACCCGTCACCGTCACTGGTTTACTCTCCATATTCTGGCCATAACCTGATCCTGATGTTTGCCCTTCCTCAAAGCCCACATCCAGTCTCAGCCCCAGAAAGTATGTCCAGCCTAGAAAGGGGGTGATGGAGGGGCTCTGCAGGGGGCAGAGAACACAGCAGCTCCCCAATACAGAAACATGCTTTGTCTAAGCGGCACAGTCTCAATTTGTGTGTGATGTCGTGTAAAGATCTGTAGCCTGGAGGAGATGTCAGTTTTAACGAGGCCCCTATTGAAGAACTGATAAAACTCAGTGTTTAGCTGAAGAATGCGTTTTAATCTGGGCTCGCCGTTTGCTAACTGTGTAACTACACGCCACTTAGGGGCAATCCCAGGTCTGTGCAGGTTGTATGTGTTACATGTAAAGCAACAGAACAATGCCTGCCACAAATAAATGCTGTCATTGCAATTAAAAATGAAATCATCAAAGAACTGTCCTAATTTGGTAAGTGAGGCATTCTAAAATGTTCAGCCCCATATCCAAAGGTAGGATCTGGTTTTCCAGACACCATCTCTTCACTTTCTTCTCAAAGCCCAGCCACCTTTCACTACACCACTGATCCAGTAGAGACTGCTTTTCTCTACCAGTCTTCTCTTTTTAGACTTCTCTCCTTAGAAGTTAACTTTTCACTCCTGCTCCCAGATTTTAAGAATACTTTGTACCTATATTATAATGCTGGCTACTCTCTGGCCCACATCAGAGACAGATGTCTGTATGTGTGTCTTGCACGGTTCCCAGCCTAAGACTTCCTGGGCTGCGTCAGAATCACCCTGGGAGCCCAGCAGGCTCATGAGCAGGGCCGTGGTCAATTCTTTCATTTCCCGACGTAATTCAAATATGAGGCGGGTCTTGGAACTGCTGCAAGATTTTGAGTTATCTACAAGCGAAAGCTAAGTCCTTGCCATTTTTGTCTCTCCCTACAGTGCCTTAAACTGTGCTGGCACTTAACGGTTTCAGAAAAGAGACCGAGGACTCCACAGGCCTGAGTGCTTGGGGATCCTCCAGTGTGTGGATATGCAAGGAAACTAAGGAGCAAACAAGTAGTTGAGCGATTCCATCCCATTCAGAGAAATCTGCTGGTGGCGGTAGGCACCCCTGCTAGTTGTTACTTTTATATTGCTCCTGATGCTCTGCAAAACTGAAATTGTGCTGCAACCCTATGGACGCTGTTCCTCTCTTGGCAATCTTTATAAAGAGGGTATATTTGGTCAGGAAGTGTTTAGTTTGCCAGGTGGCCCTAAAGAACAGAAATTCATTGCCTCGCAGATCTGGAGGCTAGAAGTGTGAGATCAAGACCTGAGCTAGGTCCCACTGAGGGAAGGATCTGTGGTTAAGCCTCCTTCCTTGGACTTGCAGACGGCCATCTTCTCCCTGGGTCTTCATATCATCTTCCCTCAGTAAGACGCCATGTCCAAATTTTCTCTATTTTTAAAGACACCAATTATACTGAATTAGGGCCCAACTTAAGGACCTCACTTAAAACTTAATTACTTCTTTAAAGATCCATCTCCAAACATAGTCACGTTCTGAGATACCAGTGATTGGGACTTCAACACAGGAATTCTGTGGAGGATACGGGTCAGCCCGTGACACTGACATCACTTATGTTCAGGAAGTTACACTATCTTGCAGTGTTTGCCTCCAAGACACAATGTGGTGATCAGGTAACTTACATTTATGTGCTTGATGAGAGGCTGACAGCTTCTAGCATGTTCATGGTCCTTAGGACACAGGTAGAAGACTGTTTACTAGAAAGGGTGTGTATTGGTCAACAGTGTGAATAAGCTAAACTCACCTCTCTGCTCTCTGATGTGGCTGAGACACTCCTCACAACATAAATGCAAGGATCCCAAGCAACTCACCTCTGAGGAAGGGAACACACAGCACACACTGTGCACATGGATACCATGAATTAGTTTGTAGCCTTTGGCGTTCAAAACCCAAATTTTAGTATCTGTATTACTAAAATTTATAGCCCAATTTTTTCAACTAATTATGAAAAATAGGGACTAAGAGAATATGAACATGAGCTACTGCTGTTTGCTGTATGTTGGGCACTGTAATAGCCATTAACCTGTATTAACATCCAAATAGCACCATGAAACGGGAACTCATTATTCCGTGTTTACAGCTAAGTAAAGTGGCACAGAGATCGCATTATATGACCAAGGTTACAAACCATCATCACACAGCAAACCTAGATTATAGATCGCTCAGCATGGGTGTAAAGTCCAAGGTCATCGTATGCTGCTGCTCAATGGGACTCAGCAAAAGGTGAGGACACCTGTAGTGGGGATGAGAAGGCTGAGCACAGTCTTGTCAAAACGACGGTTCCTTATCTGTGAGAGTAACTTACAAAGTGCCAAATGAAGAGGTAAAAAAACGACAAGAGAAGATTGTAAATAAGAAGCAAAACCAGCTATAGTCTCAATTTCTTAGGCTTAACTTTGGGCACCACTTCAGTGTTGGGATATGGGATTTTTTTTTTTCTGCCATTGATAAGATTTATTCTTCCCTTAAATAAGACTATAGTGCTGTGTATTGTCTATAAACAGAGGAAGCCTATAAAACAGACAATACACAGCAGTACAGTCTTATTTAAGGGACTATATTAAGAATTTATATATAAGGGACTATATAGATGTTAAGAATTTTTTAAAAATTTAAATTAAATTATATATAAGGGACTATATATATGTTAAGAATTTTTTTCCATCAAGAATAAGAAGACTCTTGTTTAAAAAAGCTCAAGGGAAAAGATTTAAAGCTATCCAATATACAATGGTTCAGTAGCAACTGAGGTTACTCTTTATACACAGAATGTGCTAATCTACACAGGCTCGTCCTTATGTAACATACGCTGCCTTTAGAGATTTGACACATAAAGCTTTCTCCTGAGGGCACAGACCGACACAACATTTACTTTGTCAAATAGGCTCAAGGTTTTAGTTTGGAGGACCATTTGTTAACCACAGGTGCACTTAGTAGCTATCATGTCTTCATGTTCTTTATAAGCAATTGAACCAGCAGGCTCAATGGTCAAAACACTCAGTGGGCTATATTTGGTGGGAACACATGATGGTCTCAGCACCGAGGGGTCCAATGTGTCATAGATGATGTTCTGGACCATGGTGTGATCCCGTGGTTTCCTGAGCAGAAGCAGCCTGCCACCAACATGCCTCTGGCAAATTGTTGAGGTTGAAGCTGCTCTAGGCATTGGGTCTGCCCTGACAGAGGCTTCATGACCTGGTGTCAGTATCACTCCACCTCCAACTGTACACCTGCCACAGCTTTCCAAGGTGAAAACAGAGTGGAGGCAGTACCTTATAAGGGAAGAGGGCAGGGGGCTGGAAACACAGGACATGAAGTTTGTCTGAGCCTTCTAACACAGAAACAATCATAAAATGATCTCAAAGCTATAATACTTCAGAAATGCTTTCTCCCTCCTAACCTCAAAAAATCTCAAATTAGACTTATTTTCTCTAGAAGATCATCTTCTCCACCAAACCAGATTATAAGAGGAATCCTGTATTTTTAAAAAAGTGTTTATTTTAATCCTTCCTAGAGGAATACATATTTGAATGAAATACATTCATTCCATAAATACATTAGCAGCAAAACCTTCCCACCAGAGTCCTCTACTCCAGGCCAGAGGTTGTGCCTTTGAGCAGGAGAGCATGTTCTATCAACCCTGATGACTGAAGGACAGGTCTGCCTCTTGCTCAAAGCTGGATGTGCATGAGCAACACAAAGACCCTGTGGGTGGGTGGATCAACTAAGCCGGGAGCTGACAGCAGAACATGTGGTGAACTGAGCCTTCTTTACCTTCCAAATCCTCTGGCATCTTCCATTCTTGTCTGGTGAGGTCATTCAGCACAGAGACAACTGGGAAGGCCTGACTTTGCAAACATGCCAGTGCATTGGGAGTCATTTGTTGTTTTGAATCGGCAGCACTGTAATGGTGTCCTGGTATTTGTCAAAGGGTACACCTTTCTCTCCCTTCCATAGGCTGAGGTACCACTTTGCCACATATACTTGTCAGGAGGCAATCCAGCAGGCATTATTCGGGCTCTTCCAGGTCTCCTTTGTCTGAATGGCTAGAGGTTTTCCTGGAGTCAGAGAGACGTATCTAACTCTCTGACTTTGTAACAATATGTAAACATAACCAAGTGATATGGTACGCTCTGGCTTCCATCAAAACTAACTTCTTGGACAGTGGCCATGCGTCCTTCCATTCCTTCTCTCCATCACTGCCTATTAACTGACTGTTTTATTTGCCCTCTAGAAAACTGGCTGAAAATTTAGGAAGCAAGATCTACCCTAAACTCCCAGGTAGCCAAGACAGGTCAAGCAGGTACTGCTTTAAATGTGTTACCTGCAAAGTAACTCGTGCTGCTGTGTTCCAACCCACTCCAGGATGAGCGCAAGTCACAAGAGTCTTCATAAAATACAATCAGCAACCAGGATGGCTGTGGTGCCAGAACCAAATTTAGAGTATGACCAAGTTGTAGGGCAAGGAGGAAAATGGAATAATGGAAGAATCAGAAATAAATTTGGGCAGAAGGCAGCTCTGACTCAGTAAATGCACCTCCCAGATTATCATGTAAATAAGAACAGACCTCAAAGGTGACACTTTCCCCATCCATCACTTAAAAATAGAACCCATGCTCTCTTTCCCCAGTCCGTGTTAAAGTGTTTCCATCAGGATACTCTTCCATAAGTGCTTTATCATTCCCGCTCACTCTGTTTTGACTACTGGGTGAAAAGAAATCAGGAACCACTTTGTATAAAAGACCACTATGGTGGATCAGTGGTTATGTGTTTCCCTTTGCAGTTTATCCATCCAAATAGCTTGCTTCTTATTCTTTTATTTATGTGCAGCGAGAGACTCATCTGTTGAATATACAGCACTGTTAATCCTACAGTCTTCTGCCCCCACAGAGTCTGTCAGATCTTCCTCTTCAGAGTCATCCTCTTCTTCCTCCTCTTGTGCTGATGAACTGGAGGTGGGCCCTTTGCAGGTTTTCAGGTGGCGGGTGAGGTGGTATTTGGTTAGATAAGCCTTTGTACATTTTTCACAGACATAATCCCGTTTCCCTTCATGAGAATTGAGATGCTTCTTTAAGTGATTTGTTCTCAAGAACAGCTTATCACACTTGGGACATTTGATCTGGCGTTCTCTAAAAGGGATACAAGAAAAAACATGTGATTCGGGGTTACAAATGACAAGTGAGGCACATACTTACTCTTCACAACCTCAGGGTATTATCAGAGCAGCTCTACCCTTCTAGAATCTGGTTTTTATAGGAGATATATAGAAGTCACAAAACATTTGTCTAGTTTGAGCAGCAGAGGCTGACTCTGCCTGTTTTAGAATTCTATACACATAGGACGATACTACGTGTGTTTCTTTTGGGTCTTGCTTCTTTCACTTGATAAGATGCTTGTGAAGTTCAGTCAAGTTGCTGCAAGTGTAAGTAATTTGTTCTCTTCCACTGCTGTATACTATTTACAAACATACAGGACCACACCTTAGCTATGGTAATGGATTTGTCTACTGCTAATGGATGTTTTTATGGTTTACAGTTTTTCATTATTATAAGCAAGACTCCTATGAACCTTTCTATGCTTGTAAGGTGATTGCGTTATAAATTTCTCTGTGGCATACATCTAAGAGCTGTATAGTTGAGTCAAAGGACATGCACATCTTCAACTTTACTAGATTGTGCAACTGTTTCCACTGCACTTGTATCAATATACATGTGTGCACATCAGTCACTGAGGTATTTTCAAACGCACATCTTCAACTTTACTAGATTGTGCAACTGTTTCCACTGCAGTTGTATCAATATACATGTGTGCACGTCAGTCACTGAGGTATTTTCAAACGGACTGCTCTGGCACTATGGTGAGAACACCGTGTGTGTCCACACCTGTGCTGGGAACAGAGGAGACAGGAGCAGTTTGGTTCAAGCAAAACTTCCTCAAACTACATTTGTGAGATATTTAGGAAATAATATATGTCCACTTGCTAAAAATATATGATGGAAATTAGTCTTTCACTTGAACAAACTCAGCAGTACTTCTTAACCCAAGCTGGACATTAGAATCACTTGGAGAGCTTCCCAAAATACCAAGGTCAGGGCTCCACTCCTGATTATATTACGATTCCCAGGGGTGGGGTCCTGGCACCAATTTTTGTTTTTCACATTCCCCAGGCAATTATGGGCAGCGTCATGCATTGAGTGTTGGTCCCCTCAGCCCCAAATTCTTATGGTGAAGCCCTAACAACGGGATGGTAGCCCTAGGAAGTGGGCCCTTTGGAGGGTAATTAGGGTTGGAGGAGGTCACGAGAGGGGGCCCTCCATGATGGGATCAGTGTCCTTTTAAGAAGAGACCAGTGCTCCCATTCTCTCTCAACAGAAGTCTGCCTCCTCACAGTTCTGGAGGCCAGAAGCTTAAGATGAGGGCAGCAGCAGGGGTGGATGCTGGTGAGGGCCCTTTTCTGGCTGGCTCGTGGCTATCTTCTCCTACTGTCTCTGCCCTGTTGTTAGAGCCACCCAGTCTATGGTATTCTGTTATAGCAATAGAAGCTGATTAGACAGGCAGTCAGAATAGACAATCCCAGAGATCTTTCAGCTCTAACACTGTACAATTCTATATAATATTTGATGATTCCTCATCTTCTAAAATTTCACACTAATAATGAGACGAACGAAGAGTGTTTTAAAAGGTCTTTTTTAGAGTCAGGAATGTAGATCCAGACTCCTTGGATATTTAGTGTTTGAGGTAGCACTGTGACTAAGCAGCAGACAAGAGCTGATATCAATACAAAATGTTTATCCAAACTGCCCAGTAATACAGACAGTTCCAGTGAACCTGGACTTCTAAAGAGTACCTGCATGACACAAGCTCATCCTGTCTTCTCCCTCTCCTAACACTTGCTAAAAGCTGAGGTCCACAAAACATTTCTTCTCTCTGCCACCACTGTGACTTACGCAGGCTAGACAGTTAATGGGATTCATGTGTTAAATTCCTAATTGGTCTCCTGATATTTGGTCTTCCTTCCTTCAGTCATATTCTGCCAGTTACTGCAGTAACCTTTACAGAATGGGCATCTCTCCATGACACTCCTTTTCTTAAAATCCTTCAGGGTGGCTCGGGGCCTGTGGCTCAATTGGCTAAGGCTCCAGCCACGTACACTTAAGGTGGCGGGTTCGAATCCCCAGCCCGGCCCGCCAAACAACAATGACGGCTGCAACCAAAAAACAGCCGGGCGTTGTGACGGGCACCTGTGGTCCCAGTTACTTGGGAGGCGGAGGCAGGAGACTTGCTGAGCCCAGGAGTTGGAGGTTGCTATGAGCTGTGATGCCATGGCACTCTACCCAGGGGGATAGCTTGAGGCTCTGTCTCAAAAAAAAGAATA
>CAUYQV010111061.1:0-12075 GCA_963574575.1 Galagoides demidoff
CTGTGGTCCCAGCTACTTGGGAGGCTGAGGCAGGACACTCGCTTGAGCCCAGGAGTTGGAGGTTGCTATGAGCTGTGATGCCATGGCACTCTACCCAGGGGGATAGCTTGAGGCTCCGTCTTAAAAAAAAAAAAAAAAAAACTTATTTACTTCATTCATTTATTTATTTTTAAATTTCAGATTGATATGAGGATACAAATGTTTAGGTTACGTTGTTTTCTCTTCTAAGGCAAAGTTCAAGTTGCAGTTGAGCCCTTCACAGGGGGAGGGGGGCGAGGGGGTGCTACCCATTAAGTGGGATCCCACCCATCACCCTCCACAAATCTACTTCTAACAGGTTGGGAAAACAGCTGCCTGTTCCAGAGGGCGTGATTAGAAAACAAACGGAGCAGGTGGGAGTGACGGATAAAGGGAAGCAACACGCTCCCCAGAGGTCAGAAGCAACACAGGAAACCAAGCTGAAAGAAGCAGAAAGCCTGATCCTGCAGGGACCGGTGGGGTTTGTGTCCAGGATAAAGGGCCTTGGGGAGGAGGATGGGCAGGGAGGACAGAGACCCCGGAGAGATGATAAGGTCTTAGACTGACTGAACAGGGAAGCTGAAACCAGCTCCCTGAGTAAATCCCAGAGCCTCCAGTGGGGGACCCAGAGAAACCCCACTCACTGGCCTGTGAAAGCAGTGAGGAAATGAGCTGTGTAGTGAGACCCAGAGCAGACACAGGTGGGGGAAGGGGCAGCATCTGAGACAAGCTCACTGCAGACGGGGCCACATATTGAGATGTCTGACTTCATACCGCCTAACTGGGAGAGCTAACCCTAAGTCTGAACTCTAAGCAAATACATTAACATAAAAATAGGTCCAGAGCCTTGAAACCCATTGGGATCTGATAAAGCACATGCAAAAATACTCTGTGAAGTCACTTTCACAACCTAGAAGTCAGAAGCTATATCCGTTTGCCAGGGCTGCCATAACGAATTATCATACACTGGGCAGCTTAAACAATAAAACATTTATTTTCCCATAATTCTAGAAGTGAAGGAGGCCAAGATTAAAGTGTGAGTAGGTTAGGCTTCTCCTCAGGGCTCTCTCCCTGACTTGTAGACAGCCCCTCACTGCCCCCTCACACGGCCTTGTCTCTGTGCCTGCACATCTCTGGTGTCTTTGCCTCTTGCTGTAAGGACATCAGACATACTGGATCCGGGGCCCTGCCCTTATGACCTCATTTAACCCTAACTATCTCTTTAAAGGCCCTGTCTCCACATACATTCACAATAGAAGTTAGGGCTTTGTATTTTGTGTTCTATAAAGAAACAGAAGCAATAGAAGAGAGCTATAAATACAGAGATATAAATACATAATAAGCTACATTTCCATGTTTATATATACAGGGTGTCCATAAAGTTCACGTGCAGTTAACTACTTTAAATTGCACACAAACTTTATGGACACCTTGTATATGGAAAGATATTTATTTTAAGACATTGGCTCACGATAATTGTGAAAGCTGAGAAATCCCACGATCTGCCTTCTGTAAGTTGGAGACCCAGGAGACCTAGTGGTGTAGCATAGGGGCCTTGGATCTGGAGAGCCAATGAACTAGAGAGCCAATGAATTAGACTCTAGTTCAACTCTACGAGTGGGCCAGGTGCGATGGCTCACACCTATAATCCTAGCACTCTGGGAGGCCTAGGCAGGTGGATTGCTTGAGCTCATAACTTCAAGACCAGCCTGAGCAAAAGAGAGACCCCATCTCTACTAAAAATAGAAAAACTGAGGCAAGAGGATTGCTTGAGTCTGAGTTGGAGGTTGCTGTGAGCTATGATGCCACAGCACTCTACCCAGGGCATCAGCTTGAGACCCTGTCTCAAAAAAAAAAAAATGTATCATGAGTGCCAAGGGCAGGAGATTAAGATCCTAGCTCAAGCAGTTAGGCAGAGAGAGGATTCAACCTTCTGTTAGTTTTTTGTTCTATTCAGGCCCTCAATGAACTAGATGACGCCCACTCACCTTGGAGAAGGCCATTCTTTACTTTATCCAGTTTGTCGGTTCCGATGCCGATCTCCTCTGGAAATACTCTTCACAAACACACCAACCAATGATGTTTGACCACCTCTGTGGGCATCTCATGGCCCAGTCAAGTTGGCATGTAAAATTTATTCTCACGGGTTTCGACATGTAATGCGGAAGGGGTGAAAAGGGAGCAACACAATTCAGCCCATAACAGAAGACTCTAAAACAACCAGACCCCCTGAAGATGACTATGGTGTTCTACCACACCAAAGAGTCACCAGAGGCAAAAATCAAGAGAGTCAGCAAAGATAACTACAAATAAAAGCACAAAATCCAAGACACTCCAAAGCAAATATGCTTAAAAGTGAGTAACGAGGTTTTTTTGAAGACTTGAAAACGTAATGAGGTGATAGGACACTACGAAGGGGAAGAACAGGCTGACGTGAGCAGAAACCAACTGCAGGTCAAAAACGACCGTCCTTAAAATCCCAGGGAGTAGGTTAAACAACGTACTACCTACATGCGAAGAGGAAATTAGCAACCTGGAAGGTAGACTTGAGGAAATCACCCATAACCAAGTCCAGAGAGAAACAGAAGAGATGAAAGAGTGGTCCAGAGACGGAGAACATGGCATGAGAAGGTCCAACGTCTGTCTAGGACGTCTCAGGGAGACACGAGAGGGTGGGAAAAGGGAAAGAGGCAAGAGTCACACAGAAAATCAATTTTCTGTAATGAAATAGAAGAGTCTAAAACGTGAAGAAGTACACTGATTCCCAAGAAGAAAAGAACAAAAACCAAGATAAGAATGTATCTCATCTGAGAAAAATTCAACAATTCCCATGCTCCCCACAAAGAAAATCTTAAATCATGAAAAATTTGTTTCAGATGAATGCTGATCTTTTTACTGATCATAATGCAGTAAAATTAGAAATTAATAATACAGTGGTTGCTGTTAGGAAAATGAAAAAAACCATAGTATCAATAAAAAGAGTCTGAAAAACACAAACTATGGCTAGGCACGGTGGCTGATGCCTGTAATCTTTGCACTCTGGGAGGCTGAGGTGGGTGGATCACCTGAGCTCAGGAGTTCAAGATAAGCCTAAGCAAGAGTGAGAGCCCATCACCAAAAATAGCTGGGCATTGGGTGGGCACCTATAGTCTCAAGCTACTTAGGAAGCTGAGGCAGGAGGATCTCTTGAACCTAAGAGTTTGAGGTTGCTTTGAGCTATGATGCCATGGCACTCTACTGAGGGTAACAAAGCAAGACTCTGTCTCAAAAAACAAACAAACAAACCACAAACTATATTAAAGCATGAAATGAAACTTTTTCACTATTTCTGCACCTGAATATGTAGGAGAAAACAAATTTTCTTTTTTTTTTTTAACCCCACCCCAAGAAAACAAATTTTCAAGGTATAGAATTACAATTTGGTATCTAGTTGTACCTACTTAGTTACAATTCTGGTTTCAGAAGCAAATCACTTCCCTCTGCTCCATGGCTGTTTCTGAGACTATGTTGTTAGCATCTGTCAGATCTTGATTCTAGGGGGCTCTACTGTGTTGATACTTTACAAAGCGCTTTTGCATACACTCCCGTCATCTGATTTCCCCTCTCCATGATATAAATGAGAGATGGATTTGTGACATCCTTAACTTAATTAGAATACAAATCACTTAACAATATGCAAATGAACAAAGACTGCTGGAGTCAGGAATTTCTTGCCAAATGATTCTTGCTTCCTGTTACAGTGTTTCCAGACTTCAAGTATGTGCCGTGAGTGCAGTCTGACATCAGAGACTGAGACTCTCCAAGACAGTAGACGGTATTCTCCCACTAGTGTTAAGTATTAAAAACGTGTTATAATAGATTTGCTGTTTAATTGACTTAAGAACATTCTGAATAGCCCTAAAATATGGAGTACAGCAGAGACAGTATATATACAAAATCTTGTTTTCCTTTAGAAATTTGTGAAAAGTAAATAGACTTTGAATATTTTATAACATTTTTGAAAACATGAAAGTTTCTTGATTGATTTTTAAAATAAATAACAATTTTGACTTTAAGACACACTTCTGGATTCTATTCATGTAATTTCTTTCATAAATAGCCATAGAGGTCTGCTCTGGGGAGATCTTCACTCCCCAACGTGTTTGCAGTGAATTCTGGTTGCTGCTGCAGATAAGAAAACAGTGGGGTCTTAGGAAATGTCACATAGGCACAGTGATATTCAAAGACCTAGGCACGAACAAATGGTAAAAGATGTGACAAATAATTCTCCAAGAGTTTTATTTTTTGGTATGTTACGGAAGTCTGTTCTCATCATCTGTGTTGAACTATTTCTGCATGGAGCCAACCTGGACGTAAATTGTTTCTATTCAATGGCTTTCTCGAGAGAGCCAGTCAATCCACTGTCACTAAAGATGTACTGAAGACGTATGGTGGCATCATGAGAGGTGACATCCCAGTGAGGCAAAATTATACCCCTAAGCCCCATAGAATATGTCCTACCCCATCCCTCCCCACCAAGTCTTACCATCAGGACTTACCTTTCCCCAGACACTATCCAGCACCACCTCACCAGGAGACTCGCCATGCTCCTTCCTCCAGGAGCTGCTCCAAGGTGCGCTGATTTGCCATCTGCCCTTCACCCCGCACTATTAACCACAGTAATTCAGTCATGGAGCCCAAATTTCTTTTCTTTTCTTTTTTTTTTTTTTTAGAGACAGAGTCTCACTTTGTCACCCTGGGTAGAGTGCTGTGGCATCACAGCTCACAGCAACCTCCAGCTCTTGGGCTTAGGCGATTCTCTTCCTTCAGCCTCCCGAGTAGCTGGGACTACAGGCGCCCACCATAACACCCGGCTATTTTTTGTTGCAGTTTGGCCAGGGTCGGGTTTGAACCTGCCACCCTTGGTATAAGGGGCCAGTGCCCTACTCACTGAAGCACATGTGCCACCTGGAGCCCCAGTTTCTTATCTTGCTCCTGCACCCAGCAAATTGAGGGAACTGTGGCTACAAGAATTTATCCACAGAGAACAATGAGGGCTACAACTGACACAAATTCTGTTACATATATAAAAATAAAATTTTTTTTTCGGAGTCTTATTACATTGCCCTCAGTAGACTGCGGTGGCATAACAGGTCACAGCAGCCTCAAACTCTTGGGCTTGAGTGATTCTCTTGCTTCAGCTTCCCAAGTAACGGGGACTACAGGTGCCCTCCACAACACCCCGCTATTTTGTTGTTGTAGTTGTCATTGTTGTTTAGCAGGCCCAGGCCACGTGTGAACCCGCCTGGGGGTGTATGTGGCCAACGCCCTAAGCACTGAGCTATAGGCATTGAGCCAAAAATAAATTCTTTATTAAAGTATTAGTACCGACATTTCTGCCCAAACCATCTTTGCTCAATAAATAAATTAAAATGTAAAATAGAGTAATTATTAAAGAAACATAATAATCTAATAACAGATAGGTTATATTTCCAAACTGTTCATACACCTTGACTAAAATTTGACTTTAGGGTAAACAGAAGCTTCAAGGTTAAATCTCCTTGAAGTCAGGGCTTCTGAGCAGTTTCCAAGCTCAGTGAATATCTAAGTCTTTTGGAAAGTCCCTAAATTCCTTTATATGCTTTTAAAAATGTTTTTACTTTTTTATTCTTCTTCTTTTTTTTTTTGTAGAGACTGGGTCTTGCCATGTTGCCCAGGCTGGTCTCTAATTCCTGAGCTTAAGCAATCTACTCACCTCAACCTCATAAGTAGATGGGACTGTAGGCGTTTGCAACAGAGTCTCACTCTGTCCTCCTGGGTAGAGTGATATGACATCATAGCTCACAGCAACCTCAGCCTCCTGAGTACCTGGGATGCCACAATGTCTGGCCAACTTTTCTAGTTTTAGTGGAGACCCAGTCTTGTTCTTGCTCAGGACGGGTCTGGTCTTAAACTCCTGAGCTCAAGGGACCTACCCATCTGGGCCTCCCAGAGTGCTAAGATTGCAGGCCTAGGCCATGGCACTTGGCCCACACCATGTTTTTAATTCAATTTGTATCCAAATCAGTTTTAAGCGGTGGCCAATAAATGCTTTGTAATGATGGAAAGATCTGTATGTGTCATCACCTCTGAATAATCCATGGACTAAAAGTTGCCTATCTTCTGATAGGTCAACTCATTTTCCCTTCACTTAGTCAAGACCACAACCAAAATACTTTGATCTCCCTCCCCTGAACAAACAAAAAGGAAAAATAAATATTAATAAATTGACTTTGAAATGTCAGATGCTTTAAACAGCTTTATTTCACTTACATTTTAAGATAAACTAACACTGCTGGCCTGACAATGGATTACTTTCTTTAATTATATTAGGATTTAATTTAGTCACTTTATTGCTATGACTGCAATTGTATAGCCTCTTTAGTTTGAGGAATTATTTATTTCTTAAGTTAGTCAACTAATTAGCTAATTAATGGTTTTAAAGAACCAAACCATTGAGCATCCAAAACAATTTAGAACCTGAAACAATGGCTTGCAAACATAAATAGTTACTTCTATATAAAATCTTAGAATCATAATAAGTTTGTGGAATTTTAGGGTTAAATCATAGTATGATGTGATTGTCAGAGATTTAGAAAAATTAAAGAATTTTATTTTGCATAAACCAGCACTTGGTATTTAGACTACTTGACATGGCATTATTGTTACTAATTTTCTTACTCAAAATATTTCAGAGATAACACTTTTGTGAGCATCGGTTAAGTCAGAGAACATTAAACACAGCTAGTGGTAAACTGTGTGCCCTGTGATCTGAGTATTTGGCAATGATCTTTCTATAATATTTTTTTTTGTTTTTGAAACAGAGTCTCAAGATGTCATCCTAGGTAGAGTGTTGTGGCATCACAGCTCACAGCAACCTCAAACTCTTGGGCTCAAGCAATTCTCTTGCTTCACTATCCCAAGTAGCTGAGACTACAGGTGCCTGCCACAATGCCCAGCTATTTTTGTTGTTATTGGAGTTGTCATTGTTTTTAACTGGCCTGGGCTGGGTCTGAATCCACCAGCCTCGATGTATGTGGCTGGTACCCTACCCATTGAGCTATGGTGCCGCCCCTTCCAATAAAATTTTGTATGGAATTTAACAGTGATTAACTTTTAAGACAAGCCTTAGTCGTCTCAAAAAATGTAAAATTTCAGAAGATATGTGAGATAATTTGGAAAAGAAAGGTGTGGCTAGACACAACTACATGAGGGACTCGACCTAACAAAAAACATTAATCTGAAATTTAAAAAAAAAGAAAAGAAAAGAAAGAAAGTATGGCTAAAGAGAGGGAATCTGGAATATCTCTTCCAAAGAGAACATTGCAATAGATAAGATAAAGAAAAAAATCTGACAAAGTAATTAAGGACAGGGTTCTGAGCAGAGCTTGAAATCCCCGTGAATGTTCTGTGCCCTGTGTTCTTAATTTATTTTATTTTAACGGTTTTCTTGAGACAAGAAGATGGCATCATTATTCTTTGACTTTTCATTGTTCTTTCCCCATTTTTTCCCTCTTTCTGAATTTAAATCTATCTTGCAGGTAATGACTATGTGTTAAAGTTACATCAAACAACTATCTTAAGATCAAACCAAACAGAGGAACACACTTCTTTGGAAAATTGATTAAATCCAGTTTCCCTGATGATTTAAATAGAAATAATTTTAAATCAAATTCATCCTGGGCAAGGGTCTACTGGTAAAACTGGGGATATTATTTTAAGGAGAATATTTATTATACATTCTTGGGGAAAAATATTTACACATATGACAAGGTGTTAATTTCCTTAATATCCAAATTAAGGAAATCCAAATGTTTTGCATAATAATAAAAAGGTGAAGAAGCCAATTTAAAAATAATAGATAAATCATTTTGCTTGCAGGGATTAAAAAGCTGACTGATAAACATTTACAAAGTTCAAGCTCATTTATAATAGAAGAAATGATAGTTTCTAAAATTGAGAAATAAATTTTCCTCTTTCCCATTGCCAGTGATGAAAACACGTGTTGTGAGTTAAAAATCTGTCCTCTCAGGTACAATCTCTAGGAGCGTAAATTGATACAACCTTTTTAGAGAGCAGTTTGGCAGAATGTATTAAACTTTAACACAAAAATTTTACTTTTAAATTTAAATAACACATTCTTTGATCTTCTGATTCCATTTAGAAAGTTATCGAGTAGTTTCTTACACCTGTGAACAAGAATCATCATCGCCACATTGCATGTAAATAGCCCCAGGCCTGCTGAAGAGTAATCATCACCAAGAGGCCGGTAGCTCACACCTGTAGTCCCAGTCCTCTGCAAGGCTGAGGCGGTGGATCTCTAGGGCTCAGAAGTTTGAGACCAGCCTGAGCAAGAGGGAGAACCCCACCTCTACTAAAAATAGAAAAACCTGGCTCTGTGTGGTGACACACACCTATAATCCCAGCTACGTGGGAGGCTGAGGCAACAGGATCTCTTGAGCCCAAGTGTGTGAGGTTGGTGTGAACTACCATGACGCCAAGGCACTCTACCCTGGGAGACAGAGAGAGACTTTGTCTCAAAAGAAGTAATTATAATCACTTTGTATGTAAGTAGCCCCAAGGCAGCTGAAGTTCTTGACTTGGCAAGGACCTGAGTCTCCGCTAGGTCATGGGACACCTGGGCCTGCATGCAGGACCTTAAAGGAACAGACTGTGTATGCTGGTAGTGAAAGCAGTCTAAGACAAATCATTCTGTTCAAAAAAAAAAGTGAGTTGTAGAAAGATATATAATATAATCTTATTTGTCTAAAATAAATGAATATCTGTCTGTCTGTCTCTCTAATTATACACATATATAATTAGAGAGAGAGAGTCTCACTTTGTCACCCTCAGTAGAGTGCCATGGCATTATAGTTCACAGCAACCTCCAACTCTTGGGCTCAAGTGATCCTCTTGCCTCAGCCTCTGGAATAGTTGGGACTACAGGCGCCCACCACAATGTCCACCTAGTTTTTTTAGAGATAGAGTCTCATTCTTGCTCAGGCTGGTGAACTCAGGCAATCCACCTGCCTCAGCCTCCCGGATTGCTAGGATTATAGGCGTGAGCCACTATGCCCAGCCAATGACACTGTCTCACACTGTCACTCTGGGTAGAGCACCGTGGCATCATAGCTCACAGCAACCTCAAACTCTTGAGTTCAAGTGATCTACTGTGCCGTGGCCTCCAATAGTGCTAGGATTACAGGTGTGAGCCACCACGACCAGCCAATAAATGAATATTATCCCAGAAGTGGAAGAGTAAGTAGTTCTTTCGCTTTGTACATTATTCTATCCTGTCCCACTTCTTTTCTTTTCTTTCTTTTTGGTGGCGTTGTTGCTGTTCTATTTCGTTTCTTTGCTTGCTTATTTGTTACCATGAGCTTGCATTATTTTGATATTCTTTATAGCTAATAGTGAAAGTCATGTTTACCTAGATTCAATATTTCTTCTCAGTGTCTCTCAGTCTTCTAGGAACCACAACATACGTTCTCTTTCCGAGAACAGGAGCAAGAGTAGGCACATTATCGGTCGCCTTTTTTCTTTTCTCCCTCGTGGCATCCACGGTAGAGAGACTCTTCTTTAATACTTGACCAAGGGGCAGCACCTTTGGCTTAAGGAGTAGGGCGCTGGCCCCATATGCCAGACATGGCAGGTTCAAACCTGGCCCTGGTGAAAAAAAATTGCAAAAATAAAAAAATAAATAAAAAATAAAATAAAATAATTAAAAAAAATACTTGACTAAGGAGAGGAAGGTGCCTCTGAGGTCAAAGACAACGCTTCAGGAAATGGGCATCGCTGAGCCTGAGGGTCACAGGGGGCTTTAAAAATAAAAAAAAGTTAAATGTGCTTTTATTAAACACCTAAACTTACAGGCAGGACTTTTTCATCTCTCTCTGGCACTGTCTCACTGAGCAGCCATTAATTACAAGTAGGGAAGGCAGAGAGGAATTAACCACACAAAACGAGGTAAATATCTTGAAGCTCTCTTTTGTCGGGCAGATCCATTTCCAAATAACTTCTCCAATTCTAAATAGCAGCAACAACGTGAACCAAAAGTATTTTGCTTCACGTCATGTAGATGTCAGTTATAATTTGAGAAAAAAAATAAAATATTCATGCTACAGGAGAGTGGTTTTTGCAGACTGAAGAGCAGCTGTGATACGCATAGAAATGCTTATTTCACTGAGATTTTCTGCTCAGATTCATTGCACTGAGAGAAACAAAACAAGACAGAAGGAGAGAAATAAGTTGTCCTAATAGCTGTTTTTATTTGTTCCTCTTATTTTTCTATTTGATCAAATTTTCCCGCTAAGTCCTCGGTAGATTAGGTTTATTTTAGTAGGCAGTACCTTGGCTAAAGCTGCTTTTCAATGAGGAGGAGGATGGATTAAACTGCCCTCTTCCTAATTGCTTTGTGAAGCCTTCCTGGCTCCCTAATCTCACTGTAGTTTCTTAAGAAATGAGGCACTTACATATCCCAAAGGCTTAAATGGAGATTTCTGCTGCACAGGGTAAAGTAGGGAGTTTGCTGCATTAATCATTGAATAACATCAATCACGCATCCACTTGGGCAGTGAAATTTCTGTTGAGCAAAGTGCAGGAGTGCCCAGGGACTCTCTCTCTCTTTATAAGTGGTGTCGTTAGGCATCTGTCATGAAAGCTTTGTACTACGTAAAAATAGATTTCAGATGCAAACAAAGTGATTTCAATGCTGACACACTGCTAGGCACATAGTAATAGTCTGTACAAAGTACTGAGTAAATAAATTCCAAAATAAATTAATGTTCCTATTCTCTTACTTCAAAGTTGTCTGCTCATTGCAGCAGAAATTATCTTTTTTTTTTAATATATATATACTTTTGAGACTCACTTTGTCACCCTGGATAGAGTGTCATGGCGTGACCTCTCACAGCAACCTCATCCTCCCGAGTAGCTGGGACTATAGGTGCCTGCCACAACGCCCAGCTATTTTTTTAGCGACATGGTCTCACTCTTGCTGAGGCTGGTCTCGAACTCATAAGCTCAAGCAATCCCCCGCCCTTGGCCTCCCAGAGTGCTGGGATTCCAGGTGTGAGCTGCTGCTCTGGGCCAAGAACTTTCTTTCTTAACCAACATCTCAATTTCAGAACCACTTTCCAAAACTACAGTAGGTCCCAATTTTTGCTCACACATAACCTGTACTGGTGATTCATGTTGAAAGGACTTATAACAGTTGGCACCCTTCTCCTAATTCCTCTTTTTAAAAATTATTATACATTTATTTTATCTTTGTTAGCCCGAAGCACATGCAACTCTCATAGCCCAGGTGCTGCTGCCGCCAGCAATGCCTTCCACCCTCTCCTTTGCCACCCCGAGCAATCCCACTCTGCTGTTACCATCACTTGTCCTTCTGGCCAACTTTTCAGAATTTAAGTACAGAGGAACGCAATATAATTTTAGTAATGGGGAATTTCATTTCTCCTCACTTCTGAGGACTCTGTGTCAACTCAGTGCAGTCTTCTCTTTACTGGAATGTAAGCGCACTGAAGGCACAGCATGCTTTAACAAGCTTCTCATTCTCACTCAGATCATTATCATGCACAGGAGCCTTCATGGCCTAGTTAATTGAAAGGGCCTGACAATATCTCAAAATAAGATCAAAGTGACTTCATTTGAAAATAAGAAAAACCAGGCACAGTGGCTCATGCTATAATCCTCAGGAGGCTGAGGCAGCAGGATCACCTGAGGCCAGGAGTTTGCGATGAGCCTGGGAAAAACAGCAAGACTTCATCCCTGAAACATAATAAAAGAAATTAGCTGGACATGGTGGTGCATGCCTGTAGTCCCAGCTAGTGACACCTTGTATATCTAGTGGCCATTTTTTTTTTTTTTTCAGACGGAGCCTCAAGCTATCCCCCTGGGTAGAGTGCCATGGCATCACAGCTCATAGCAACCTCCAACTCCTGGGCTCAAGCGAGTCTCCTGTCTCCACCTCCCAAGTAGCTGGGACCACAGGCGACCGCCACAACGCCCGGCCATTTTTTGGTTGCAGCCATCATT
>CAUYQV010111064.1:0-59597 GCA_963574575.1 Galagoides demidoff
TGGGTCACAGCATGGTTGTATACACCTCAGGGAGACAGGGATTACAGGTAAAGTCATAAATTGATCCATGGAGGGCATGTGCTTTTAGTTTGACCCTAAAAGGTGGGACCTCTCAAAGTAGGGCCCACAGATTATGGGTGGTCAAGTAGTTCAGTTGACAATTGGCTGAACGAGTCAGACTCTGTCTAATAGACCTGGAGCCAGATAAAAGGAATGCTTGGGTTTACATAAGGGTCTGTTAATCAGAGACAAACTGCAGGACATCTGTCCAGATGCGAGTGGTTTGGTGTGTATATCAGGCACCTGCAGGTATGTCTTGCATGGCCTGAGGCCTGTTAATGAGTCACAAGGGGCATCCCTAAGGAGCGAGTTGGACATGATGAGGCATGTCTGATCTTTCTCATGGCTAGCAACTGAGTTTTAGGGGATCCCCTTGGCCAAGATGGGGTCTAGTCAGTTATTAAAATTTGTTTTAATTTTAAGGACCCTTAAGAGTTTTAGTTCATAATCTACCATTAATGTTCTGTAAAGGTGTTTTTATGATTTCTGTGCCTCCTTTTGTGGCACACATGTTACTGACTTGAGTCAATAATTACTCCCCTACTGCACTGTTTTTAAAATTTGAGTTGTTTTATGTTTTGGAGTGGGGGTTGAGGTTGCTGATAATGTCATTTTTTGTTTTGTTTTAAAGTTCTGTGACTTTATAAATTTCTCAACTGAAAGAAAGAAAGGCACCTAATATATATTTTCAATTGTTTTCTTGAGCCACGTTGGAGATGCCTGTTTGGAAGATTCAGATCCAAGTGCTCTTGGATGTGAGCTCCATTTGGTCTTTACTACAAGTTTGTTGGTTTTTGTTTTTGTTTTTATTGAGACAGAGTCTCAACTCACTCATTCTAGGGTTGTGTGTGTGCCTTGGTGTCATAGCTCACAGCAACCTCAAACTCCTGGGCTCAACTGATTGTCTTGCCTCAGACTCCTGAGTAGCTGGGACTACAAGTGCCTGCCACAATGCCCAGCTATTTTTTTTTCTTTTTTTTAAGAGACAGGCTCTTGCTCAGGCTGGTCTTGAACTCCTGAGCTCAGGCAATCTGCCCACCTTAGCCTCCCAGAGTGCTAGGATTATAGGTATGAGCCACCTCATCTAGCCTACAGGTTGGTTTTAAAGGCAAAGAGGAGAAAAGAATGGGACCAATAAGAAAGTTATTTGTTAAGAATTCTCATTGGTTTACTCAAGCATTGATTAGTGATTGGGTGTACATCATTGAACTGTGGTGTGTAGGTTATAGTGTCAAGGATGCCATATGGTTTACGCATAGTTACTTGTGGTCTTTGTATCCACACAGTAAGCAACTTCAAGGGATTATTACTTAGCTCCAGGGTCAAGAAGTGCAGTGAAACATGACTGCTGAACCCTGCAAATGCCTGGGCCTGATATTTAGAGGAGGCCTACATTCTGCAAATTAAATTCGTGCTCTTTATCCTTTTTGATCAAATTTGTTCTTTTTGAAAGCATTGGTGATCACAGTGTAAGGCAGGGGTCCTCAAACTTTTTAAACAGGGGGCCAGTTCATTGTCCCTCAGACCATTGGAGGGCTGGACTACGGGCCCCGGGATGAGTCGGCTGCTAAGCAGGACAGACAGTGGAGGCAAAAACACCCGGCAGGCTGGATAAATGTCCTAGGTGGGCAGCATGTGGCCCGCGGGCCATAGTTTGAAGACGCCTGGTGTAAGGGTTGAGGTGTCCCTCCCAACTGAGAGGGCTCATTCCCAGATAGTCTTGTCAGGTGGTGGGGAAAAGAGGGTATGTCTAAGTGAGTAATTTTTTGAATGCCCCTAAACAAAATTTAAATGACATCGCATAGTGGCAAAAATGAGATTTTAGTCATGTCATTGACATGTATAGCTGCTATCACTGGTTTTTATCAATTTTGAGTCTTTAGAATGTTGTGGCTTTAAATTTCTTGGTGAAGTAAAACAGTGGGAAACATATAGCATTAATAATTGGATTAATAAAAAGAGATTGTATGTGAGACATAAAAAGAGAACAAAAAGCAACAACAAAAGCCCTATTTTGTTAGGGTTCAAACTAAAACTATCATGAAGAAAGGTAAATCCAAGTTCTTTAGAAGAACCAAGAGGCTCCTTTTGTAATTTTACCTAGATGAGTTTCTGTGTTATAGCACATATTTATGCATACATTACAGCAACGGGTATTTGCCATCATATACACACACTCTTTGCTTACCTCATATAAGTTTTGTCATCATGTTATTTCGAATGTTCCATACATTTGCTGTACTGTGGGCATGGTATTGGACTAATCATTTCTACAAAATGTCTTAGATAAAATATTTTGGAACACAGTCAACAAGTAAAAATTCCTTACAACATATTAAATTACCATTGTGTGTTAAGAAATACTTTACATATCATTTAAAAATATTAAATGTCCTCAAAGTACATTTTAAAAATTAGATTGTTCCTATTTGCCTTAAGCAATTCACTTTTAAGAGGTATCTAAACATAAATAATGAAAAAGGATGTATCTTCTAATTCAATTCACAAAAAGCATATACACATAAACTAAGCAAAAACAACAGAATTAGATTTTAAATGCTGCTCTAATCTGATTTATTACATCACAAGAATCACCACATCCTTTGTGTATCATCACATATCTATCATGGCATCCTTGTTAAAGGCTTCCATTCATTTGCACCACGTTACTGAACCATGCTCCGTTGTTGCACATTTATTTATTTTCAAACAAAGCTATGATGAAAACACCTTTATTGTCATATTGCAATAATTTCCCGTCATATGTCCTGAGAGAAACCCTTCTCAAAAGGGACTATTTTGTATGCTCACGCTTACCACATTAAGTCAGGTGTCTCCAGTGAGGGACATTTGGGAAACCTAGGACACATGGCTGCCTGTGAATCTCACCTAGTGTGGGTCAGGCAGGGCCTGGGGTAGAAGGAGGTGTTTTTAAAAAGAAAGAGTCATCCTGCACATGAGCTGTTATGCCACAAATTGCCCTATGAGTCCGTGTCTTTTTCTGCTGGGACTGATGACTTAGCAAGCCTACCTAATAATCAAAAAGGCTGGGTGCAGTGGCTCACACCTGTAATCCTAGTACTCCTAGAGATTGAGGGAGGTGGATTACTTGAGCTCAGGATTTCCAGACCAACCTGAGCAAGACCAAGCCCACCCCAACTACCACTCCTACCCCTCCATCTTTACTACAAACAGAAAAATTAGCCAGGTGTTGTGGTGGGTGCCTGTAGTTTCAGCTACTTGTGAGGCAGAGGTAAGAGGATCACTTGAGCCCAGTAGTTTGGGGCTGTTGTGAGGTATGATGTCAGGGCACTCTAGCCTGGAGAAACAGAGTGAGACTTTGTTTCAAAATCATCCTCATCATCATCCAAAAGGTAAGAATCTAGTTTAAAGAGAGTATTGGTGTTCAGTGGTTGAGGATGATCACCTAGCAGCAGTTACAAGTCAGTTTTTATGGGAAAAAGAGAACAGGCAGTTTCTAAGTTGTTAACCAAGAATTTACATTAAAATTACATAAGTTATTGTTTGGCTATACATTTTTTTTAATCCCAAATTTTAGCTATGTGAAGTTAATGACTGAGACAGCTAGTCTGGAACATGTCTTTAAACATTTGTCCCCAGGCATGAGTTAGGAGTTTAGGAGAAGTCATGGAGTCAGATCTCTCTGGGCCTAGTGAGTGTTCTCTACCTCACCTTGTTGAGAAAGCTCTGAGGTACACAGAGAAAATGTGTTCTGAAGGCAGACCCCTCCTTACACCCTGCTGCCACTGTGATTCCTGTCCACTGACACACAAGCACTAGGTAATGACAAGGCCACTCCCCTTCAGGGGAAGGACCCAAGCTCAGCAACTGCACACACAACACAACTGCTCCTGAAGCTTACCACCAAAACCCCACACAAGTACCTAGATGACTCCTGGATTAATCCCTCCCTCAACACTGAATGTGTATCAGGAACCTGATCAGTACCTCCAGCATCGTAGGCTCTGACCACTCAGTCATAATCTCATCTCCTATATGGACAAAGGAATAAGACATAGCCCCACCTGAGATTGTATCTGTAGCAAAAACAAATCCTTCCACCACCACTGCACTGACCTACAACCATGCTTCCTTGATAACTCCTTTTCTGTTCTGCCTTTTTTTCTGTAAAGCTTCTTTTTATCCATTCAGTGTGTCTGAGGTCACCACAGCGGTGCCTGAATACAGGTCATCTTGTGTTTCAGTTGTCCATAAAGTCAAGATCATGACCTAGAGCTGCCTGGGGTAAGGGCCAATGCAGATTAGCAATTTGAGACATAATTCTCAAAATTGAAAATAAGGGAAAAGATTTTGGGCCCCTCCTCTTAAAGTGTTCAATTTAGAAAATTTATTCTGCAATTTTTTTCTATGTGTCTTGAAAATATATGTAAATTATTTTAACAGCTAACCTGAGAACTATTGCTTTGATATTTAAGAAGCCAGAAAGATAAAGTCCTGTGGAACAATTTCTGTAGAAAAGTAGGAGACCACCTTTGGCAGGCACCTGGATATAGTTGCAAATCTACATTTTGTTATGAAGACAAGGAAAATACATTTTTACTCTGAATATAGCCAATTCAAATTTCCTTTGAATATACCAAAAGAAGCTAGCCTCCCCAATTACCAGGTGAATTTAAGATTTTCATGTATAGCAAGGTTTGCTGTCAAATTTTCTACTTTGTTTTTATAGTCTCTTAGCAGATTTCCTATGATTTACATCATATTCTTGTTTACTCATATATAAAGGAGTTTTCTTTTTATTCTGTCATCACTGTCAGTTTTTGGTGGACTGGAGATGATTTTCTTGTTTCTGATATACTGTTCAGATTTTCCTGACATGATACAAATACATAAACTCTCTGGGAGTTTGAAGTTGGAAGATCCTTACACTCAGGAATTGGAGATGACCTAAGCAAGAGCTGAACCCCGTCTTTACTAAAAATAGAAAAATCAGCTGGGCATGGTGGAGGGTGCCTGTAATCTTAGCTGCTTGGGAGGCTGAGGAAGAAGGATCTCTTGAACCCAGGAATTTCAGGTCCAGTGGGCTGTTACCGTCTGTGAGGAGTTCCTAGTGTGAACAAATCTGGTGGCAGAATCTGTAAACAAGCAGTTCAGCATTAGAGGACAGGGCCAGAAAAATATCCATTGCCGTGACTGCAACAGTACTATTACACTGTGTTACTGGGTATTAGGGTATTTTTGTCCTTCCTGTTACCCCAGTGTTAGCTGATCATGGACAGGTAATAGCTCACAGCTGATCTAGGCTCTCTTGTGACCCACACTTCATCCTGAGGTCTGCTGCCTGAACCACCTTGTGGGCATCAGTCTTGTGTCACTAGGGACTCTATTACCCAGACCTAGGAGACTTTGAAATATTGGAGATGTCCTGTACAGACTGGGCTCAGGCTGGCAACAGGGTTTAGTCCTGATTCTATCTCAGAGGAAAAGAAATGTTTGGACCAGGGTTTGTTTGTTTCTCCCCTCACAAGGGAAATGTCCTTGGTTTGTGCCCAAATGAGGGTTGTTCCAATGTCTTGGTGCTTGGGTGAAGGAGGAGATCTGGAGATGCAAACTCATAGGTAAATCAGTTGGCTTCCTTTCACTTGGCCGTGAGAACAGCACATGAAGCAGTTGTGTCTTCAGTGTCCAGAAACTTTCAGTCTAGAAAAAGTATATAAATGTTTGTGCTCAGTGCCTTGTGTTCAGTACCAAGAAGAGAGGTGTACAGGGGAATTGGGCCTTCTTTGAACTACTCCTCTGTACTGTGAGTGCTGATGTCACCATGGAATGGCAATTTATGGATGGAAGAGATATTACTATTATTATTATTATTATTTTTGATTTTGGTCTGTATCTGTTTTAGATATTACTATTATGATTATTGTGTCTAATGTCTTCACGTTGTTAAGAAGAGATACAGTAGAACCTCTGTAAGTTGACCACACAATGGCCTGTGACAAACTGGTCAACGTACAGAGGTGGTCAACATAAGGAAATAGGCCTGCTTCACTGATACATACGTTTCATGCGTGTCTGGTCTTTGAAATTAGATCAACTTAAAAGGTGGTCAAGTGTGGAGGTTCTACTGGATTATAATTTTCCCTGAAAACCCTATGTGTTTGGGTTAAATTATTTGTTAGTGTATGTTAAAAAATAGATTATAGAGTTTAAACAGTTAAAATCAAATAAGCTCCGAGAATAATATTTCTCTTGGGCAAGCTTAAGAAAGAATTAAAAACAAATAAGGAGAGATGTGGAGCCTTAGGCTCACTCCCTGCCCCAAGCCTGTCCTGATCCACGCTCTTCTGAACCTGATCCAAGTGTGACCCCAACCTGACCTCTTTTATCAGAGAACTGACTAGTAGAAATTAGACTTTTGGATGGCTTTTCCTATTGTCTTTCCAAAGCTATTACTCACAAGTTTTTAAAACACAAAAGCAGGTAAATGGGAAGAAATGACTCTGTATTTGGGGGCCTTATTTTTCTCTGATTAAAACTTGCATTACTAGAGACACCTACCTAGCAATCTGTTTTGTATTCCTGAATATCCAATACTTGCTTTACAAGTTATACAAAGGTAAATATTAATATAAACACAATTAAAAATTTCTCTGAAGTATACTTCACCATTTCTTGTATTGCTCCTGCTTTTCTGCATTTATCTTTTATTTTATATAATTTCTTGCAGTCAGTGATAAGAAAACAAAAGAGAAATACAAAGATTGGACCTTTCATCTGAATTCTGTGCAGAATTAAGGGACACTTAGTAGCAGACTTCAATGGTATTGTGAAGATTAGTTCTCACACTGTGATGTCCCAGCATGGTGCTCTGTGACATGCTTATGAGCGCATGGCCCCCGCTCAGTAGACACTACATAAGAACATGTATATGCTATTTACTACAGACTCTCTCAGACCTTGCTGTCTTGAAATGGCCAGAAAAGAATGTCATCTTTCAGGAAAGTATTCATGTTATGATGAGAATGTTGGGTGTGAGGGACTTTGTGCGCTGTGCCTGCTGTCCCTAGCTGAATCCTCTTGATAATGGATCTGGAGAGAGCATCATCTACATTTGAGAGACTTTTTACAGATGCCACTTCAAAGACCCCTTCCAAACTTGCAGAAGCCCTTGACTTAAATTGAGATACAGAGTCCCAAATATTTTATGTGCACAGCAAATCTTGAGGGACAAGAATCAGTTAAGAGGTTCTCGGCCCAGGCTTCTAGTGGGTATAAGTTGGTAGTTGGCCAATTAGAAGACATTTCATCACTTGTGACCTTCCCTGCACATTGTTTTCTATGACTAAATTCAGATTGTGGGCAGGGTGTGATGGCTCATGACTGTAATCCTTGCACTCTGGAAGGTCAAGGCAGAAGGTTTGCTTGAAGTCAGGAGTTCAAGACCAGATAGCACAAGAGTAAGACCCCTGTCTCTACTAAAAATAGAAAAACTGAGGCCAGAGGACTGCTTGAGCCCAAGAGTTTGAGGTTGCTGTGAACCATGATGATGCGTGGCCCTCTATCCAAGGTGACAGCATGAGACTCTTGTCTCAAAAAAAAAAAAAAAATCAGATCATAATTTAATTTTTCCTACTCTTATCACAGTGGTGATTATGGTCCATCTGTGTTTATTAACATCTGATAACTTATTTGTCCCAATACATTCACTCGTTTAAGGTGCTCTTTGCAGTACTCCTTTGCTGTAAAGTTTATTATTTTTGTCTCTGCCATTCATGCTATCTTGGGGGGCAAATCAGTAAGTAGCTGGGACTACCAGTGCCTATCACAGTGCCCAGCTATTTTTTGTGTTGTTGTTATTGTTGCAGTTGTCATTGTTGTTTAGCAGGCCCAGGCTGGATTTGAACTCGCCTGCCTCAGTGTATGTGGCCGGCTCCCTAACCACTGAACTACAGGCACCAAGCCAAAAAATTATTAACAGTTTAATAACCAGAGTCCACAGAGAACTCGAACATATTAGCAAGAAAATAATAAGGAATCCCATCTCAGGGTAGGCAAGGGAGTCGAAGAGAAACTTCTCTGAAGAAGACAGGCACACGGCCTACTGACATATGAAAAAATGCTCATCATCCTTGATCATCAGAGAAATGCAAATCAAAACTACTTTGAGATATCATCTAACTCCAGTAACATTAGCCCACATCACAAAAGTCCCCAAACCAGAGATGTTGGCATGGATGTGGAGAAAAGGGAACACTTCCACACTGCTGGTGAGAATGCGAACTAATACATTCCTTTTGGAAAGATGTTTGGAGAATGCTTAGGGATCTAAAAATAGACCTGCCATTTGATCCTATAATTCCTCTAGTAGGTATATATTCAGAAGACCAAAAATCACATTATAGCAAAGATATTTGTATCAGAATGTTTATTGCAGCCCAATTCATAATTGCTAAATCATGGAAGAAGCCCAAGTGCCCATCAACCCATGAATGGATTAATAAATTGTGGTATATGTGCACCATGGAATATTATGTAGCCTTAAAGAAAAATGGAGACTTTACCTCTTTCATGTTTACATGGATAGAGCTGGAATATATTCTTCTTAGCAAAGTATCTTAAGATTGGAAGAAAAAGTATCCAGTGTACTCAGCTCTACTATGAAACCAATTTATAGATTTTTATGAAAGCTGTAACCCAATTGTAGCCCAAGAAGAAGGGGAGTGGAAGGGGAGGGGAGAGGGGAGGATAGGTAGAGGGAGGGTAATTGGTGGGACCACACCTACGGTGCATCTTACAGGGGTACATGTGAAATTTACTAGGTGTAGAATATAAATGTCTTAACAAAATAACTAAGAAAATGCCATGAAGGCTATGTTAACCAGTTTGATGAAAATATTTCAAATTGTGTATAAAACCAGTACATTGAACCCCATGATTGCATTAATGTACACAGCTATGATTTAATTTAAAAAATTAATGACAGATTAATAATTTTTTATAATTACATATTAGTATTTACAGAAGAATGTACTTTATTCTTTTTGAGGATAAGGAAAGTTTATTACTTAGCTGGCAAATGAGTAGGCTGCCAGACTCCTGTCTCCAAGTATATTATTTCCTACTCTGTTACTTATAACGTCTAGTTAAAATTTCTATGCATTTTTTCTCTTTTTGAGACAGAGTCTCAGTTTACTACCTTTGGTAGAGTGCTGTGGCATCATAGCCTCAAACTCATGGGCTCAGTTGATCCTCTTTCCTGAGGCTCCCAAGTAGGTGCTTACCAGAACAACTGGCTAGTTTTAGAGATAGGGGTCTCTCTCTTGCTCAGGCTGGTCTCAAACTCAAGAGCTCAAGCAAACCACTCACATCAGCCTCCCGGAGTGCTAGGATTACGGGGGGCGGGAAGGGGGGTATTGAGCAACTGTGCCCAGACAGTTTCCATGTATTTGTGTGCATAAAATGTAAGCATTATTTGATCAACTTTGTGCTACTGCCTTCTTCACTTGTTTTCATTACTCTTCACAGTTATAAAATCTGCTCTGAATATTCAGCTCAGATTGTATCAGTACATCAGTGGCCTGTATGTCCCTTTGAGATAAATTCTAAGTCAGAGAAACTGGGTAAACCAAAAGCTCTGCTGTTTACTAGAAATGGACAAAATACTCTCATAAAAGAATAAGACTATTTTTTCATTAGTTTTTTTTATAATTTCAAGCATGAACACATGACAAACTGCTAGAATGACATCTAATATATAGTAAATGTTCAGAAAATTGGTGTACTTCTTGCTGTTATGTCATAATCTATATATTTCATAAACTCTCAATTACGTGCCATGCATGAATTCTTCTCTCAGTGGTCTACCTCTCTGCTGTTCAGAAGTGTGGCTTTAAGACCTGAGGCACTGGTATCACTGCCAAGCTTTTTATTTATTTATTTTTTATTTTATTTTATTTTATCTTTTAGTCAGAGGCTCAAGCTATCCCCCTGGGTAGAGTACCATGGTATCACAGCTCACAGCAACCTCTAACTCCTGGGCTGAAGCGAGTCTCCTCCCTCAGCCTCCCAAGTAGCTGGGACCACAGGTGCCTGCCACAATGCCCAGCTATTTTTTGGTTGCAGCTGTCATTGTTGTTTTGGTGGGCCCAGGGCTGGATTCAAACCCACCACCTTAGGTGTATGTGGCTGGCGCCTTAGCCACTTGAGCCACAGGTGCCAAGCCGAGCTTTTTAGAAATACTGAATGTCAGGCCTTACCCAGCTCTCCATCCTGGATTAAAATATGTATTGGAACAAATCTCCAGTTCATTGTCACACCAAATAAAATTTGAGAAGTATTCTTCTAAATCACAATGACTTTCCCATTTGAGGACTAGACACAACTGATTCTATTTGGTGTAAATATAGCACTCAAAAATAATGTATTTCTGTGGTGATGTATTTATATTTTATGTAAGCATAGTATCTATGCTAACTTTGTGAATCTTATGTTTTAATTTCCACACAGGTAGAGAATCCCTTAAGGAATATTAGTGTCTTTAAATTTATCTTCTTGAACTCAGATCACTCAAATGGGTCAGAGCCAGGACTCTTAATTCTCTCATTTTGTCTTGGGTCCAATTAAGAACTTTGCCTATGGCCACTTGGTCATAATTAATTAATGGATTTATTTATTTTTGATTCATTGCAGAACCGTTGACATTCAGTTATGTGGCCACAGAATTGTCTCTGGAGAGTTGGAAATACCTGAGCACTAAGAACTCTGCCTAGGGCTACATGGTCATTCTGGTTTTTAATTTATTTTTATTTCAGGAACTGTTGACATTCAGGGATGTGGGCATAGAATTCTCTCCAGAGGAGTGGGAATACCTGGACCCTGCTCAGCGGCATTTGTATAGGGATGTGATGTCAGAGATCTCCAGACACCTGGACTTTGTAGGTGAGAATAACCAATCTCCAAAATTTGTAATCTACCAGAAGAGTTTTATTTCTTTCCTTTGCAGAATGTGTTTGGGAGCTTGTGCTTTGCATAAATCCCATTTTCAGGAATAAAAATGGGGACTTGTTAATATACAAAAGAATCTTTATATTGACCTCATTATATACCTTTCTTGTGATGATTTTCAAATTTCACTCTAATTTCCTGGTGATTCTAGATATTTAGTGATATGAAATATGTTGTCTACACCTTAAAATCTAATTCCTCCTTTTTATTAAATAAACTAATTAAATATAGAGTCTCACTCTGTGGCCCTAGGCCAGAGTGCTGTGGCAGCATAGCTCACAACAGCCTTAAAGGCCTGGGCTTTAATAATCCGGGCCTTCAGAGTAGCTGGGACTATTAGTAATTGGCACCCACCACAACACTCTGGCTTGTTTTTCTGGTTTATTTTTTATTTTTTATTTTTTTGAGACAGAGTCTCATTTGTCGCCCTCGGTAGAGTACCCTGGCATCACAGCTCACAGCAACCTCAAACTCTTGGGTTCAAGTGATTCTCTTGTCTCAGCCTCTTGAGTAGCTGGGACTACAGGCACCCGCCACAGCACCTGGCTACTTTTAGAGATGGGGTCTCTCTCTTGCTCAGGCTGGTTTTGAACCTGTAAGCTCAGCAATCCACCCACCTTGGCCTCCCAGAGTGTTAAGATTACAAGCATGAGCCACTGCACCCAGCCTAGTTTCTCTGTTTTTAGTGGAGACTCAGTCTCACACTTGCTCAGGCTGATCTTAAACTCCTGAGCTCAAGCAATCTATTTGCCTCTGCCTCCCAGAGTGCTAGGATTACAGGTGTGAGCCAGTGCACCCAGCCTTCATTCTTTTTATTTTTCTTACTTGAAAGTGAAGTACAGAATCCACAAATCTAAAATGCTTCTTGAATATTCTACAGGGGCTGTCAGAAAATAGTATAGTAGAACTTCTATAATTGACCTCTTCCCTATATTGACCACCTCCTTAAGTTGACCTAGTTTGCATAGGTGGGACATGTACCACATAATACCTGTGAATACAGTAGGCCTAGTTCTTACATTAATTTCCTTCACATGTTCCCCAGCCTGTTACTCCCATGGGTAGTCAACCTAAAGAAGTTCTGTTGTATTTAGGAAAATAATTTTTTAGAATCTTCGGTAACATTCTGTCTTTTAGGCCAGCCATGATAGCCCGTGCCTATAATCCTAGCACACTGGGAGGCCAAGGTGAGTGGATTGCCTGAGCTCAGGAGTTTGAGATCAGCCTGAGCAAGAGAGAGAGCCTGCCACTAAAAAATTGCCAAGCTTTGGGCAGCACCTGTGGCTCAAAGGAGTAGGGCACCAGCCCCATCTACCAGAGGTGGTAGGTTCAAAGCTGGCCCCGGCCAAAAACTGCAAAAAAAAAAAAAAAAAAAAATTACCGGGCGCTGTGGCAGGTGCTTTTGTAGTCCCAGCTACTTGGGAGAGTGAGGCAAGAGGATCATTTGAGCCCAAGAGTTTGAGGTTACTGTGAGCTATCAAGTCACAGCACTTTTTCCAGGGCAACAAAATGACACTATCTCAATAAAAACATAAACAAAAAACCATTCTCTCTTCTCTACTGAGTATGATAACAAGTTGAAAATTGAAAATTTATTTGTCCTTTTCTAATAAAGTAGAACTTGCTGTCTCTGAGATTTCTGAAACAAATGCAAACACGCAGGTAGATGGGAATGAATGAAGCAGGTGACACAGGTGATAGGTCCAAAGGTCAAGGAAGAAGCCAGACTGTAGGGTGTGGATTAAGATGCTCTGACACAAGGAAATTAAGTTTTTAAAAGCTTGTTTATTTCTTCTGCCCTCACAGAAGGCAATTTTTTCCTCATACTCTTAAATTTTCTGAGTATTGATTTTTCTTTAAAAAAAGTTTGAATTGATATTAAAAAACATTACCTGAGGCTTTGCTTTGCCCTTCAGTAAACTTTCATCAAATTCACATTAAGAGCCAAAGTTCTTGGCTTTGCCTGGTAGGACCTATATGATCTTCTCATCCATTCACTGGGGATTCTTGAGAAAATCCTTGCATATTTCTTATTACCTCTGTGTTAAAACATTTTAAAGTTTTGTTTTGCCTGATGAGAGAAGTGTGTGAGCATAGTAGTGGACTTAGTGATGTTTGGTTTAGACGCCTCAGAAATACTGTAGGACACATGTCAAATATTTTCTTTTAATTAACTTTTAATCCCACAGAAAGTTCACAGGAAATTCTCTAGGAGTTGAGATGCTGTAATGTAATTAGTGCACAAGGCAGGTCCCTTTAATTAAATATTAAATTACATATTAAATATTTAAATGATACAGAAAAGTACATGCAAAAGGGTAAATTTGGCATGGATATCAATAAAGAAAGAGACATCGGGGTAATAAAGCCAGTCACTCTGGTTCAGTAAGGGTTGCCTTACAGACATAAAAAGACCTCCAGTCCATGTCTTATCATTACTGGAAAGGGGGAATCACAATCTCCCCAGAACACAGGCTGGACTGGTTCTATTAAGTGAGCCCAGCAGATGTGTTTTCCTTTAGTGGCAGAGAAAAAATACAATAAAAAGAGAAAGCACACCTTGACAGAGTTCTGAGCTTTCCTTGTAAGGCAAGCCAGGAACTTGTTCTCAGGTGTTGGAGGAGCCTTGGGCAGTCTCTTAAGAGACTTGGCGTCCTGGAATAATGTATTAAGTGATCATCATGTCGCCAGGGGTGTCCCTTATATTTGGAGCAGGAATACTTGTGGATTCTACTGAAGACCCATCCATTAAAAAGGCTTCTGAATTGAAATGCTCCTTCCAGCTTATGTGTGGTCCTTTTCATTGGGAACCACACAGGTCATATTGATGTGGAAACACATCCATATCCTCTCTCCCATGTTAAGACTGGATAAGTTCCTTCCCAGTGGGTTAAATCCAAGGGTAGTATGAATAATCATCAATCCTTTGGCCATGCCAGTTTGGAGGCACCTTGGAAGTGCCTCTGAAATGCTAAAAAGTTATCAGTGTTTCAATTCAAAGATTAATAGTTATAAGGGCTTTGTTAAAAATATCTCTGAAGTGAGAGATACAGGGGTCATAGCCCTCTTTTTTTTTTTTTTTTGAATGTAAGTTAAATATTACTGGTATAACACAGGCCATTGTCTGTTTTTAGTTTTTTGGGACTTCCCATATGAGCAAAACATTCTAGTAAATGGGAGACAGCAAATTTTTTTCCATTTTATGGTGTAGTGTGGATATACCCCATATGAGTGTCAACAATGACGTGGATAAACTTAAGTATGTTAAATGACCTATAGTGTGTAACATCTGTTTGCCATAGTTCATTACTGTGTAATCCTCTAGGGTAGTAGCTTTTTCCAAGGTAAGGAAGGTCCTTGCACAGCTTGATAATCAGGGCAAGCTCCTACTATTTATTTAGCAAGTTTGGTAGGTAATTTGAATTGATATGCTAATGCTTTGGTATTTTGATGATGACATGCAAGGGAAGCTGAAGCCTTTTGTATTGAGACAGTAAATACTTATTTTTGAGAAATTAGTGTATCAACTTGTTCATTACCTAAGGCCAGAGAACCTGGCAGTTTAATGTGGGCTCTATTTTACGGGTGATAAAATAAGAGTGTTTACAATTACAGAGGAAGGTTTATAATTCTAACAACAGAGAAATTGAGACCAGCCTGAGCAAGAGTGAGACCCTGTCTCTAAAAATAGCCCAGCTTGTGGCAGATGCCTGTAGTCCCAGCTGCTCAGGAAGCTGAGGCCAGAGAATCACGTGAGCCCAAGAGTGTGAGGTTGCTGTGAGCTATCATGTCACGGCACTCTACCGAGGGAGACAAAATGAGCCTATCTCTCAAAAATTAAAAATAAAAATACATTTTAAAAATAAAAATAGAGAAAGCAAAGACTCATTATTAGTTTTTTTGACTTGGGAATTAGGTAAATGCTGGGTTGTAAACACTGCATACTGGTAATTATTTATGATGTTAAGTAATCGGTCATTAATAGTTTGAAAAGCTAGGATGATTGTTGCTAATTTGGCTTGTTGAGTGGTTTTGTGTCCTGAGAAAGTTTTGTATGTCTATTGAGTTTGTTCAAGCCAGGTAGTTCCTATTAAACTGTTTTTTCTTTTAGAGCCATCAGTAAAGACATTTAAAACCTGTGGTAAAGGCTGAAGGGAAGTTAAAATTACTTAGTTAAAAGGAAACAGTAGAAATCAATTATAAGAGAAGATGTGAGATATTTTGATAAAGTAATTGGTAAAGTCTGGGAGAGCTATTTGTATAGTTAATGAAGAAGCAATTAAATTTTCTACCTGGTCAGCAGGTGCTAATAAATGTATATTGTGTATGTCTTTTTTGATATTTGTAAGCAATGATGTCTTGCTTTACTAATTATCTTAGCAAGTTTGTTTTAATTTTGTATAAATGTATTTTTTAGGTGTGACTGGTTAAAAAGACCCATTCTAGAATTAAACAATTTAGGAGGGGTCGAAACAAAATGTCTGAACTGCTTGTGGTATGTTAATAATTAATAATTAATAATTAATAATTATTAATAAGTCAATGGGAAATCATGTCTGAAGCAAAACTTTGTTTCATAGTATTTAAAATGAGAGATAATTGAGTTTTAGCTTCTGAGGATAAAATTTGTGGGGAATTGAGTTGAGGGTCACCTTTTAATGTGTTGAGTAAATAAGACAATTGATAATTAGGAATTCCTAAATAAGTCTAAGCCAATTAATGTGGCTTAATAGTTGTTTTAAACAATTTAAAATTAATTGAGTTGGAAGGGAGAATTGAACATTTTTTGAGACAGAGTCTCTGTTGCCCTTGGTATCAAAGCATGGTATCATAGCTCACAGCACCCTCAAGAGCTCTTGGGCTCAAGTGATTCTCTTGCCTCAGACTCCTGAGTAACTGGGACTACAGGCACCTGCCACAATGCCCATGGTGGGTTTTTTGTTTGTTTGTTTTGTTTTATTTATTTTTTTAATGGTAGAGTTGTTCATCTGTATAAATAAGAAATAGGGGTTGTCTATACTTTTTCTGAGGCTATAATTAAACCATGATGAGAAATCTGTTGTTGAAGGTATTTATAGACACCATGAAGAACAGCTTTTTTGTCTGATGCCATGAGAATATCCTCCATTTAATGATAAATTTAAAATGTTGAAAACAGATTTCTGGTTGGTTTTTATAATTTTTTCAACTTGAAGTTGGCAGATTGCGGGACTATTTCTCATCCCTATGGTAAGACTTTCCACTGCTAACATTAAAATGGTTCTTGTAAGTTAATGCTAGGGATGGATAAAGTGAATTTTTCAAAGTCTTGAGATGCCAAAGGTATGGTGAAAGTCTTTTAAGTCTATGACAAGTTAGTGCCAATATTTTGGTATCATTTGAGGTGCTGGTGAGCCAGGTTGTAAGGCTCCCTGGGTTGACTGATAGCTTAATTGCTCTTAGGTCATGGAGAAGTCCCCATTTTCCTGACTTTTTAGATATAGTAAACACTGGGCTATTCCAAGGAGAAGTTGATTTTTGTGTGTCCAGCTTTAAGCTGTTGTTCTACTAGGATATGTAGTTGGTGAAGTCACTTTTTTGAAAGTGGCCATCGATCTACCCAGACTGGCATTTTATCAGTCTAGGTTAAAGGAATGGGGGACTGTGATCAAGCCCCCCCCCGCCCAAAAAAAAGGAAGTATCTGGACAATGGTTTTCCACTGAGTAAGTAAATCTCTCTCAAAGTGAATAAGGCAGGGGGAGGATTAAGGGTTTTACAATTCCAGTTCTTTTTTATGGTCCAGTAATAGTTAAGTATTGGGAGCTTTCCCAGGCCTCAGAGGGGCCTACTACTCCCATGACAGTATAACTTTATGGCTTTTTAGGCCAATTAGGGGGATATTGGGAAGTTGAAATAATGGAAGCATCAGCCCCTGTATCTCGTAACCCATGAAACGTGTGTTTTCCAATAGATACTGTAATACAGCATCTGGAGGAGTTAATAGAGGCAGTCCAGTTAACATTGGTGCTGCCAAACCCTTTATTTCCTCTATGAAAGCGTTACAGAATTTCTTCTTCAGTAGGTCCTTGGTGTTGGAATTCAAAGAATCAATTCATGGACCACAGATCAGTGGGAAGACAGCATTTATTTTACAGAAAAGTATACAGAGAAAAGGCACCAGAGCTCCTGGCAGAGGAAAAACCCAAGTGAGAAAACATCTGCCTGGGTCCTAGGGATATATATATAGCTCAACAAGTGAATGGATACAATCTCTTCTGTGCCCAGGTCTAGGAAACTTATATGAAATTGGGAAATGGGGTTCCTGGTTCAGCCACAAGTGCAAGGGGAGGGAGACAGGCAGGGCGGAGACACCGTGGTGGTGCTCCCTGAGCTGGCAACCTGGAGGTGTCCCCTCAGCAATTGTTGGCCCCTCTGGCCACTGGAGCCTCCCATGCCTCCTGCCCACCCCCACTCCCTCCCCACCCCCTCATCCCCCCCGCCATTCTCCCACCACTGGCTCTTCTGCTGGCTGCTGCCACACCAACACACAGGAGCGGTACTGGCAGGTCCTCTGGTTAGCACTGGCTGTGCTGGCTGGGGCACCACCTCCCTGTAGAGATAGGACAGAGCCCCAGGCACTGTGTAGGGTAGGAGCTGTTTTTGTTTTTCTGTGATAAATACAGGTTGTAGGGAATAGGTCATAATTTTTATCTGGCCTATATAGTCAGAGTCACTGACTCTTGAAAATAACTATGATTCCCTTTTTGGATGACAATGCCTTTAGGCAAGGGCCCATTTACTTCAGTTTCAAAAGCTGGACTTGGAATGGAATTAATGAATACTCTTTTATTGGAGGGAGATCAACTCCTGTACTTCCTGAGGTGGTTGAGGCCAGTTATCTGCAGAGTTGAGATGTTGGTTTGAACCGGGAATTGGCTGTCATCCCTCTTGGTTTGGTTTGGGGCATGGGGATTTGCACCCCTCTTGATGTTTCCCAACGTACTTAAAGGTTGGCCATTGGCATGATATTTGGAGTGGCACTAATTGGTCCAAAGCAAGCCTTTGCCACATTGAGGGCATGGTTTATCAGTAGGCTTGATAACCTTTCTTTTTTTTTTTTTTTTTTTTTTTTGAGACTGTCTCACTCTATCGCCCTTGGTAGAGTACCATGGCATCATAGCTCACAACAACTTCAAACTCTTGGACTCAAATGATTCTCTTTCCTTAGCTTCCCCAAAATAGCTGGGACTACAGGTGCTTGCCATAACACCAAGCTATTTTTAGACAGGGTCACACTCTTGCTCAGGCTGATCTCAAACTCCTGAGCTAAGGCAGTCCACCCACCTCAGCCTCCCAGAGTGCTGAGATTATAGACATGAGCCACTGTCCCTGGCCAGCTCCCCAACTTTTAATGACTTCATTTTCTAGACTGGGCAACTTTTTGCAAAATGATCGTTAGTTCTGCATTGAAAGCATTGTGATTTTTGCAAAGCTTGTAGGGTAGTAGCTAGAATGCCAGCCTTATGGGCTTCTGTGCCAATATTTTGACAGGACAATATAAATTTTTCTATATCTTTATTATCTTTATAAATAAGCAATAATCTTGGTTTGCATTTTTCAAAGGCTAATTGTTAGAGAAATTCATCAGCCACAGCAGCATTGTCCACTTGTTTAGAGAGGGCTGACTATAAGCGATCTATGAACTTATCATGTTTCTTGTTCCCTTTGGCAAATGGAAGGTAATGAGCCATGACAAGAGCAGGTTATCTGGTAATTTACAGCACACTTGTAATGCAGTCTGGGTGCATTGTTGAAATGCAAAGTGGTCCATGCCCCCCTGTAGGTGGGACCTTTTCCTATGAGCATGTTCGTGGCAATAGAAATGCCATCATTCAGTTTTTTAATAACTTGTTGAGCACACTCATCTCTGTACTCTGACCTTCAAATGGCAAATTGTGTTGGAGTAAGGAGTGTTTTGACTAAACTAATACAGTTGAAAGGAGTCATTTCATACCCATCTCATAATCCCATTAGCAGGCATACAGTACAAGAAGTCTTTGAGTTCATAACCCTTGGATACTTTTTCTTAATTCTTTAAAGACTGAATAGGGGGCTTGGCACCTGTAGCTCAGCAGCTAGGGCACCAGCCACATATACCAGAGATGGCAGGTTCAAACCCAGCCCGGGCCTGCCAAACAACAATGAAAACTAAAACAACAAAATAGCCCAGCATTGTGGTAGGTGCCTGTAGTCCCAGCTACTTGGGAGGCCGAGGCAAGAGAATCTCCTAAGCCCAGGAGTTTGAGGTTGATGTGAGTTGTGGCACCACAACACTCTACTGAGGGCAATATAGTGAGACTGTCTCAAAAAATAAAGACTGAATAGGGTAAGAGTTCAAATTCCATGTGGTTGGCAGTGCTCGTAGCTCAGTGAGTAGGGCCCCAGCCACATATACCGAGGCTGGCAGGTTCGAACCCAGCCCAGGCCTGCTAAACAACAAATGACACTGCAACAAAAAAATAGCCAAGTGTTGGGGTGGGTGCCTATAGTCCCAGCTACTTAGGAGCCTGAGGCAAGAGAATCACTTCAGCCTATGAGTTTGAGGTTGCTGTGAGCTGTGATGTCATGGCACTCTATCAAGGGCAACAGCTTGAGGCTTTGTCTCAAAAAAAAAAAAAAAAATTCCATGTGGTTGTTTTTTATGACCACTGGGAAGGTGACATAGTCTCCCTGTGCTAATCTTTCTTTTAAGACCTCCTGAAAGGAGGATTTATAGTTATTACAATAAGGCTTCCAGTCAGGAGCTGAATTTGCCAGTGTGGCTAATTCATTGTCCATTTGATTGGGAGGAATGGGTTCTGGCTCCACTGGAAGTGGTGGAGGGCTGGAGATTATTTGGACCTGCTGAGGTGGGGCTACTCTTAACATTTCTGGTATGGTTTTTTTCTATTCTTGAAATTTCTTTCTTTGTGTCAGAAATGCACAAAGGCATGAGAGCAACACTAATAAGGATCCATGCATGAAGGTAGAAATAGGAATTTTCTGACCTTTAGTGGCGTGTGTAGTTTAGTACACAACCAACCTGTTTCCATAGAGCTAAGTCTAAGATTCCCTCATCTGGGAACCAAGGGCAGTGTTACGGTACTGTCTGCAAAAGTGAAACTAAGGCTTTTTTGTCTAACCTGCAATCAGCAGCTTTTAACAGCAGTTTGAGAGTAGCAACATACAAATGTTGTTCTCTTGGAAGTTCTTGTCCCATGTTTAAAAGTGCCCTGTACTAAATACAGCCAAAGGAAACTTCCTCATCTTACAGGTATTTCTGGACTTTTTACCTTAGCCAATGGATGTCCAAGTTGTCCCTGCAGTTGCTATTCCTGTCACACCAGTCTTGTCACATCAATTCGATCCCATCATGGTCGCCAGATGAAGGAGTTTTGGCATGAGGAATGAAGAGGTTTCACATAGAGTCTGTGCAAGAGGACTGAGGTGCTCCCAGTGAGTCATTTTGAGCAAACCAGGGGTCTGTACTTACTATTATACAGCAGGAAAAAGTAGTTAAAAGTTACTTATCAGCACTAAAAAGGGGGGACATGGAAACTGTCAGACCTGATGTCTCCAACTTGTTTTTGCAAAACTACAGGCCTGAAGCAAGACCTTTGCCTCCAGTGTTAAGAGACCTTTAGAATTTAGAGAATTCATACCATAACCTTTAGGACTAGTATTGTCACACCTCACGTATACATTCTCTCTTGGAGGCCAGTTGTCTGCCCTCCTGCATGTACACATCTCACATGCCATTGTGGCTCTTTAGGTCTCTTAAGCAGAAAACAAATCTATTTTAAAGGTCAGGGCACAATTTTCCATACATGTAATCATTAACACAATAAACTTAACACATTTCTAATCTGGTTGCCAAATTTTGGGGTGTGAGCACTCTTAGCATCTACTCCCTTAATCAATTTAAGAGAGTATTACTTAATCTCGAGTGTGTAATACAGTACTGCTGTTAACTATATTCACAATGTTACACATTATATTCTCAGAATTTATTCATCTTATAAATGAAAGTTTGTACTCTTTGACAAATGTCTTTCCATTTTTATTGGCTACCAGTCTTAGCACCCTCCATTCTATTCTCTTCTTCTGTGGTCTTTTAGAATACAGAAATAGCTGATGTTATACAGTATTGTATTTCCCTGTTTTATTTCAGTTACTACCTGGTTAATCCATCTATGTCATCACAAATGGAAGGATCTTTTTTTTTTTTATGGCTAAACAGTGTTCCACTATACAAATATTGATTGTACCCTGTTGTATAACATGACTGGCTACTGCCCAGACAGACTTCATGTATTGTGAATAATTTGCTATAAAAGAGAGCAGTTATCTTTTTGCATTACTTCTTCCATTGCTTTGATTTTATACCCAGATGAGATGGAAGAATTGTGTGGTATTTCTGTTTTTAATATTTGAAGAGACCCATGTTCCTTTCCATAAGGGTTGGATCAAGGTAAATACCTTACTCCTAAAATTGTACAAGGGTTTCCTTTTCTGCTCAACATTTATTTATTATCTCTTGACTTTTTGGTAATAGTCATTATAAAGGGTGAAAGGTGATATCTCATTGTGGGTGAATTTGAATTTTTCTGATCAATACTGGTGTTGAGCATTTTTTCATAAATGTATTTACTACTTTTATGTCTTCTGTGGAGAAATATCTACTCAACTTGTATGTTATGTCAAATTTACTTTTCTTTTTTGGCTACTGAGTTGTTTGCTGTCCTTCTATATTTTAAATATTATATTTATCAGGTATGTATTCTCTCAATTATTGGATTGCTCTTTTATGTAGACTTTCGTTTCTTTTTTTTTGAGCCGAAACTTTTTAGTTTGATATAGTCTGGTTTTGGTTTTGGAGTTTTTTGTTTGTACTTTTTGATGTGATATTAAAGAAACATATGACCAAGGCTATTATCAAATAAATTATTCTCTTTTTCTTCTTTTAGAACTTATGTAATTTCTGGTATTAACATTTAATGTTAACCCATTTTAAGTTAATTTCTGTGTATGGTATGATGTTCAATTTTATTCTAGTGCATGCGGATAGCCACTTTATGTCATCATTCATTGAAGAGACCATCCTTTCTCCCTTGTGTATTTTCGTGGCCTTGTCAAAAACTATTCAACTGTATATTTATGTGTTTATTTCTGCTTTCTCTATTTTCCATTTAACATTTATAAGTTATTATGTCAATGACACACTCTTGGTTAGTATAACTTTGTAAGAGTTTGAAATCCACAAGTGTGAAGACTTCAGCTTTGTTCTCTCTCGAGTTTTTTGGCTATTTGGGGGCACTTGTGGTTTTGTAGAAATTTTTGAATTCTTTACTGTTTTTGTGAAAAATGCCTTAGGAAGATTTATAGGGATCATAGATTGCATAGTCTGGGCATTTTATAGTCTTTTAACCTGTGAATAAAGGATATCCTTTCATTTATTTGTATTTTTCTTTATATTTATTAATTTGAAATTTTACTAAGAAGATCTTTTGCATCCTTTGTTAAATTGAGTCTTAAGCATTTTATAGTAATTAATTTAATTGTTAAATTAGATTATTTCCTTAAAGTTTTCTCAGATAGTTTAGGGTACAAAAATGTGAGTTTTTAACATTGATACTATAACATACAACTTTAGTGAGTGAGTTTATTAGCTATAACTTTTTTTTTTTTTTGAGACAAGAGTCTCACACTCGTCCTGGGTAGAGTTCCCTGGAATCATACAGTGAGCAACCTTAAACTCCTGGGTTGGAGTGATCCTTTTGCCTCAGTCTCCAGAGTAGCTGGCACATTAGTAGGTGCCTGCTACAATGTCCAGCTAATTTTTTCTATTTGTAGTAGAGACAGGGTCTCACTCTTGCTCAGGCTGGTTTGGAACTCCTGAGCTCAAGCAGTCTGCCTCAGCCTCCCAGATTGTCCAGGCGTTAGCCACTGGACCTGGCCCAACTATAGAATTTTTGATACAATCCTTACAGTTTTCTAAATACATGATCTCTTCATTTACAATTTTATTTGTTCACTTCTGATTTGAATGCCTTTTGTTTCTCTTTCTTACCTAATTGCACTGGCTTAGACTTACAGTACTATGTCAAATAAAAGTGGTGAGGTTGGATATTTTTCTCTTGCTTCTGACACTAGAGAAAACATTCCAAAAGGCTTATTATATGTAACCTTTGTTATGTTGAGATAAGTACCTGGAGTCATTGTGAGCCCAATTAGGAAGGAGACAATTAAGGATAGTCAAATTTGAAAGTAGGAGCCTGATTGTATCTGTTTGCGGGTAAAGTCATCTTGCATTAAAAAAATAATAATAATGACTACATCCCCATACTGTTAGAACTTTTAAAACATTAGTAAAGTTAAACAGAATATAAAATCAAACAAAAACTAGTAGTATTCCTGTACACTGACAGTGAACTGAAAGATAAAAGTCACAGTTCTATTTAGAAAAACTTAAAAAAAGAAAGTCCATTTTGAGTTCTTGTTAGTGGATAGTGAAAGGTAAGCTCTAACTTCAATTTGTCTTATTTGTATTTCCAGTATTCCCAACCTTACGTCATGAAGAGACTATTCTTTCCTTAGTAGATATTGTGAAACTTTTGGAGCACAAGTTGACTGTATACATGAGGATTTATTTCAGAGCTTTCCACCTTGTTTCATCATCTCTTTATGCAAGAAATAACATACTATTTTGAATACAAAATATGTAATATGTGTTTGTAATACGTGTTGAAGTGAGAAAGTATGATAGCTGTTAAGTTTTTCTATTTCAGAATTTTTTGTTTTTTGTTATGTTTTTGATTCTTTGAGTTTTCATATACATTTTAGATGATTCTAACACTTGTGCAAAAGTTTTCTTTGGTATTTTGGTAACATTTATATCAAATATGTAGATCACTTTTGGTAGAATTGACATATGAACAATATCAAAACTTTTGAAGAAGAGTGTTTTTAATACTTTCTGTTTAATTTCCATAGAGTTGTGTGATATCACTTCACTTTTGGTTTTTGCTTCTGGTTTTATTCTATTGTCAGCAGAAAAAATTCTTTGTGTAATTTTTATGTGCTGAAATTTGTTGAGGCTTGTGTGACTTAAGAATTCTGTCTAGCATAATGTGCTATTTGTGCTTAAGAATTTTGTGTATTATCTTGTTGAGTGGAGAGTTCAGTATGAGACTTTCAGGTGTAAATTGATCTATAGCATTGTTCAAGTCTTCTGTTTCCTTTTTTATTTGTTTCTCTGTATATATTTTTCATTATTGAAAGTATGTTATCAGGTACTCTACTATTATTGTGCTGCTGTCTTATTCTTGCTTCAGTTCTGTAAAAGTTGCTTTTTCTACATTTAGGAGCTGTGATGGTAGGTGAATATTTGTTAAATCTTCTGATAGCTTCCTGATCAGTGAACGCTTTTATCATTATATAATGCCCTTTTTTGTTCTTTATGATAGTTTGTTTTGTTTGAGACGAGTCTCATTCTGTTGCCCAGGCTGAAGTGCCATGGCATCAACCTGGCAGCTCTTAGTAACCTCACAGTCCTGGGTTTAAGTCAGCAATTCTCAACCTGTGGGTCACAACCCATAGGAGCTGTACTAAAGGTCTGCAGCATTAGGGAGGTTGAGAACGACTGGTTTAAGTGATCCTCCTGCGTCAGCCTGATGACTAGCTGGGACTATTTATGATCTCAACAGAATGCAATCAGGAATGTACCCACCATAATGCCTGGTTAATTTTTCTATTTTTAGTTTATATAGGGTCTCACTCTTGGCTCAGGCTGGTTTTCTTTCTCTCTCTCTCTTTTTTTTTTTATTAAATCATAAACACATAGATCATGTATACATTAATGCATTTATGGGGTACAGTATGCTGATTTCATATAGAAATAGGAACGCTTACATCACACTGGTTAAAATATACCTCATGTCATTTACTTAATTATTTTGTTAAGACATTTATACTCTGGGACAGCACCTGTGGCTCAAGGAGTAGGGCGCTGGCCCCATATGCCGGAGGTGGTGGGTTCAAACGCAGCCCTGGCCAAAAACTGCAAAAAAAAAAAAAAAGACATTTATACTCTATACTGATAGATCCAACCTGTACCTTTGCATTATGCACCATAGGTGTGATTTTTTTTTTTTTTTTGAGACAGCATCACAGCTCACAGCAACCTCCAACTCCTGGGCTTAGGCAATTCTCTTGCCTCAGCCTCCCGAGTAGCTGGGACAAATAGGTACTTACAGGTGCCTGACACAATGCCCGGCTATTTGTTGTTTTTGCAGTTTGGCTGGGCCGGGTTCAAACCTGCCACCCTCAGTATATGGAGCTGGTGCCCTACCCACTGAGCCATAGGCAACTTGACATAAAGTTATCCTTCTGTGTCAGCCTTCCAATGTTAAGATCACAGTGTGAGCCTCTGTGACTGGTCTTCTTGCGACACTTTTAGCTGCATCATAATCTTATGTCAGTGTGAGTGTATTTGACACTGCATTCAGTAACATTTTTGAATTGTTTTACTTTTAAGCCCTGTGTATGTCCTCACATCTAAGTGAATCTTCTGGCTCGGTGCCTGAGGCTCAAGTGGCTAAGGAGCCAGCCACATACACCTGAGCTGGTGGGTTCGAATACAGCCTGGGGCCCGCCAAACAACAATGACAGCTGCAACAAAAAAATATCCAGGAATTGTAGTGGGCACCTGTTGTCCCAGCTACTTGGGAGGTGGAGGCAGGAGAATCGCTTGAGCCCAGGAGTTGAAGGTTGCTGTAAGCTGTGATGCCATGGCACTCTACCCAGGGCAACATAGTGAGACTCTGTCTCAAAAAAATAAAATAAAATAAAAATAAACTCTAGGAGCATTGCTATATGTATTTACTGTGGATCTTTTCTTTGTAGTTACCATAGATATTATGTAAAACATGTGAAAACTATAATAAACTAAGCTGAAAACTTTAATTGTATACAAATCCCTGCCTTTGTACACCCTTAATTACATTCTGTTGAGAATGACTGACTTTATCTTGTATATCTTTAAGTTTAATTAATTTGTTTCTGAGCTCCATACTTTATGTTTCTGGGGATGTTTTTATTTTTTTTTCTTTCTTTTTAGTTTTAACCTCTTTGTAACTAATCTCATTTTTTATGCCTGGTTTTCCTCCTTTGATTTAGTGGTCTGTGCTCTCATTGACCTGATAGAGCTACATTAAGACTAGTATTTAAAGACTTATAAAATTACTTCATAAATTTTCACTTCTTTGTGGTTACTGGATTTTTTTCTTTTGCCTTTTCATCAGAGTGTAATTTTTAGTTTATAGTTGATATCTCAATTTTTACTGAAATTTTGTTCATTTACAAAACAGCTACCTATTGCATCCTTGCTTTATTCAAGGGATATTTTGGCACTGACCAGCCACACACTAGATATTTGGGACACTTTTTCAAACTGTTGACAGGATGTGTATTCTCTGAAGTACTTTGTGTATTTTCCCACTAAAATGGTTTGCCTATTTCTTGTAAATACTCCTTAACGTTTATCTTCCATAATGAATTACGTAAGTTCTGCAGCCTCTGTTGTTATAGTGTTTAGTCATCTTTGTTCTCACTGGACTCAGCATGTCTTTTAAACTATATTTCCATTTCTTTTCAGCAATACATAGTAAAGGAAGCAATAAGCAGTCTTTTGAAAGCCCCAGAGAAACCCAAGACTTTGGATATGAGATTGGATTACGTGTTCAGTCAAATATTTCTGAAGACCAGAGACTTAAAAGTGAAGAGAATATTTCTAAATGTGATCAATTTGATGAGTCCTTCATTAAAACTTTATTATCCTTTCACCAACAAATATTATCATCAGATGCCAAAATGTACAAATGTGATCAGTATGGCAAGGTGTTTACCCAGTTACCACTGCTTAATCAACATCAGGAAATAAATAATTGGAAGAAACATTACATATTTAATAAAACATTGATGTTTTTTATCCAGAGCTTTACCCTAAATAATTACCAAGATACTGCTATTGATATGAGAAATTATCAATGTGATAAACCTGAAAAATTTGTAAACGCCATCTCTTGCTCTAGAAAATATTGGAAAGCTCAATATCCAGAAATTCAGTACAAATGTGAAAAATGTGAGAAAGTCTTTCACCAATGTTTAAAGCTTATTAGCTATGAGGATATCCATACTCAAGAGTTTTCCTATAAATGTAATAAACAGGTTGAAGCTTTTTCCCAGTCAGGTAATCATTGTCAAAATGATGGGATTCATACTGGAGAAAAATCATACAGACGTAATAAATGTGAGAAAGTCTTTACTCGGTCATCCAATCTAAGAATACGCAATACAAAGCGTGCTAAAAAAAGGTTCTACAAATGTAAAGAATGTGGCAAAATCTTTAACCTTAATTCACTCCTTACTCAACATCTAAGAATTCACACTGGAGAGAAACCCTACAAATGTAAAGAATGTGGTAAAGCCTTTAGTCAGATTGCACATCTTAGACAACATGAGGTTCTTCATAGTGGAGAGAAACCCTATAAATGTAAAGAATGTGGTAAAGCCTTTAGTCAGATTGCACATCTTAGACAACATGAGAGAATTCATACTGGGGAGAAACCCTATAAATGTGAAGAATGTGGCAAATTCTTTACTCAGTCTTCAAGTCTTAGACAACATGAGATACTTCATACTGGAGTGATACCCTACAAATGTGAAGAATGTGGCAAAGCCTTCAAGTATCATTCAAGGTTTATTCAACATCAAAGAATTCATACAGGAGAGAAACCCTACAAGTGTAAAGAATGTGGTAAAGCCTTTACTCAGATTGCACATCTTAGAACACATGAGAAAATTCATACTAACGAAAATGCATACAAATGTGAAGACTGTGGCAAAGGCTTTAACTATCTTTCAAGGTATATTCAGCATCAACGAATTCATACGCGAGAGAAACCCTACAAATGTAAAGACTGTGGTAAAGCCTTTACACGGATTGCACATCTTAGAACACATCAGTTAATACATACTGGAGAGAAGCCCTACAAATGTAAGGAATGTGCAATATCTTTTACTCAGTCTTCACATCTTAGGCAACATGAAATACTTCATACTGGAGAGATACCCTACAAATGTGAAGAATGTGGCAAAGCCTTTAAGTATCATTCAATGTTTATTCAACATCAAAGAGTTCATACAGGAGAGAAACCCTACAAATGTAAAGAATGTGGTAAAGCGTTTACTCAAATTGGACATCTTAGATCACATGAGTCAATTCATACTGGAGAGAAACCCTACAAATGTGAACAATGTGGCAAAGCCTTTATCTATCGTTCAAAGTTTATTCAACATCAAAGAGTTCATACAGGTGAGAAACCCTACAAATGTAAAGAATGTGGTAAAGCCTTCACTCGTGTTGCAAATCTTAGAACACATAGGTTAATTCATACTGGAGAAAAACCCTACAAATGTAAAGACTGTGGTAAAGCCTTTACTCAGCTTCCCCATTTTAGAACACATAAGACAATTCATAATAGAGAGAACCCATACAATTGTGAAGAGTGTGGCAAAGCCTTTAACTATCGTTCACACTTTATTCAACATCAAAGAATTCATACTGGAGAGAAACCCTACAAATGTAAAAAGTGTGGTAAAGCCTTTACTCAGCTTGCACATCTTAGAACACATGAGACTATTCATACTAGAGGGAAGCCATACAAATGTAAAGAATGTGGCATATTCTTTCCCAAATCTTCAAAGCTTAGACAACATCAGAAAATGCATAATAAAAAGAAGCCCTACAAATATAAATAATGTGGCCAATTTTTTACCTGCACGGAAGCTTTAGAAAACATCACTTAGTTCATACTGTGTAGAAACATATACAAATGTAAAGAATGTGGTAAAGCCTTTATTTACTTTTCTAGATCTTAGACAACATGAGAGAATTTTTACTGGAGAAAAATTACACAGATATTAAGAAGGTGGCAGATCCTTTACCCAGTCTTCAAGGCTTAGACAACCTCAGAAAATTCATAAATTTTCTGGAGAGAAACCCTACAAATATGAGGAATGGGACTAAATATTTAGCAATAGTTAATGCCTTACTTAGTATCAGACAATTTATACTACAGAAACCCTATAGATGTAATATATGTGAAAAGGCTTTTATCCCAAATACACAACTTAGAAATGACCAGAGAATTTATAGAGAATGAAAATTAACAGGTGAAATAAATATGCAGAATTATTTAATCAAAACTTAAGTCTCAGTGCGTCAGGGAATTCTCACAAGTAAAAACTCCAGTACACTTTCAGATTTTACAGTAACCCAGAGTATTTCTTGTAGAAATGTAGAGAACAATGTGAGACGAAGCAGATAGATAATTTATCTGATGGTATTTTACAAAATATGAAGAACATTGATTATAATTCTGCCTTATGGGTGCTTTATATTGATTGTATTTGAAATTCTTTAAAAGCAAATATTGGTGCAATTTAAATTTCAAATGTGTTGATGCTTTACCTTCAGCCTTAATGTTTATATGATATGTGATCTATTTCTGCATCAAATCTGTGAGAGGCCATTCAATGTTATGTGACTGTGATTTTCCATTTCTCCCTGAAAGCTTAATGGCGAATGTAAAATACTTTATAAAACTCTAAAGAAAGATGATTTTTGTGTTTGAATTATAAAACAATGATGTATGTAAGCATATAATATGTTACCAGGGCATTTTTCATTGGTATTAACATTCTAAGAAATTTTCAAAATAAATAATTTTATCATTTTTTAAGCATTAAAAACTGGTCAGTTAAAATAATAAAGTAGAATAAAATAGAAATATTGGGTATTTTTTGATGTGATTCTGGACATGAAAATCTTGAATTTTATTTGAAGTAATGGGAAAAAAGTGTCTTAACAGATATGAAAGTGAAAACAAATCCTGTATGGAAGGTTATATGTGTATTCAAATTAGTGTACACTCAGTAGTTATCAGTCTTTAAAAGTAAATAAAGCATAAGTCCAAGATCATTATGTTAGATAGAAAATAATGCTTTTTGGGTACTTGTGACTGAGGAGCACACAAATTTTAACTGTTTTATTAGTCTATGGGTAATTTTGATTAGTAAAGCTAAGTGTTTTTTAATGTTTTCACACTAATGTGCAATAAATGAAATGTTATCTGGTCACCCATGTTAAACTGTCTCATCTTGTCCAAGATTGCATTTAACAGATTAAAATAACATGTGGATAGCACAGTGGAATAACTCTTTTAGTAGTATTTTTCCTGAGGAACTAAACTTTCAATAATTTGGAGAATACTTGCTATTTTGTGTCCTTTTCTCTATTTTGTAACTACGGAGATGTTAATATGGCCAGGGATGCCTGGTGACCTCTGTGGCCTCAGCCTCAGCCATCTCCTCCTCCTCCTCCTTGTAAGTTCCCTTTTTCATCCTGGCTTTTAGCCTCATCTATTTTCTAGTGCCAGTTTCCAATATGGAGCCTTCTCAGTCACGGATTCCCTTTCTTTACCTTTAGACTTCCTCTTAATTCACCTAGAGCCCCTACACCTTTATCTTGACCTTAAACCTAAATGCCTCATCTTTTTCTGTAATACCACTTGGCCTATGTACAAACTAGACAGTGGCTCACAGTAGCTTGAAAATGGCACCTTTGACCTTTTAATCCTCAGTGATCTAGACAAATTCTGTCAGAGATTGGGCAAATGATCAGAAGTCCCTTACATTCATGCCTCCTTCCTCTGAATCATCCCTTCTTTGTATTCGTCTTGTGAACCCTCTCAAATTTTTCTTTCATGGGCCTAACCAGCCCTCCCTGAGCCCCCTGAACCCGTCAGCTTTTATCTTCCTTTGACTCAGCAGGCAACACTCCCCCTCAGTCCTCCCACAACCACCCCCCCCCAGCCTCCTCCCTACCCACAGAATTCCATCCCATCCCCCTTCTCTCCTCTGCTGCCCACCCACGGGCAGAAAAGTAAAGATGGCAGACCCAACTTCCCCCCCCTCTTACTAGGTCTGACCATGCCTTTGGACCTTCTGCTTCTGGACCACCACAACCTGTGTACCCCTCTGAAAAGTTGTAGGAATGGAAGTTATCATCAGGGTTCATGTCTCCCTTTCTCTCTCAGATCTGCCTCACATAAGTCAGAAACTAGATTCGTTCTACACAGCTTCCACAAAATACACTCAAGAATTCAGATATCTAACCCAATCACATGATCTGACCTGGCATGATTTTATATGTCGTCTCACCTCCACCCTAACTTTGGAGGAGAGGGAACAGGTCTGGACCTAGGCTGAGGTACGCACTGAGGATCTATAGAGGACAGACCAAACCCTGCTGGAAGGTGTTAGGGCCAAACCCCGGGGAGACTAATAGGGATTACCAAAATGATACTCATGGAGTGCACCTCCATAACCACATGGTCCCATGTCTCTTAGAGGGACTTAAAAAAGCATCCCACAGCACCATCAATTTTAACCAACTAACAGAACCTAAAAACAGGAGGAAAATCCTGCTCAGTTTTTAGCCTGTCTTAATGATGCCCTCCACCACTATACTGCCCTATTGCCAGAAAGCAACGAGGGCAAGCTCATTATAAACATGCATTTTATCTCCCAGTCTGCACCCAACATCCGAAAAAAACTCCAGAAATCCCTCCAGGGTCCTCAAATCCACCCCCCCCACACACACAAGATCTTGTCAACCTGGCCTTCAGGGTCTTCAATAACTTAGAAGAGGCCTGTAAATGAGAGTGCCTCTCAGAGCTCCAGCTATTGGTCTCTGCCATTAGACAAGCTCCAGCTAATTCTTGAAACTCCTGTCCTTGAGACAGTCCAGAAAAGGAAAAGCTCCCTCTGGACCATGCATTAAGTGCAGAAAAACTGGCCATTGAGCCAGGGAATGCCAAAATCCAAATCCCATCCCCCAAGTCATGTTCGGCCCGTGGAGGTCCTCACTGGAAGTGTGACTGCCCAGGTCCTTCTGAGGATCCAGCTTGCAGTCACAACCAGGACCTAGCTGAATTCCCTGACCTCTTGGGCTTGGCCACTGAAGATTGATGGGTCCCAGAGATGCAGGAGGCCCCTTTGATGATCACTAAAACTGAACTCCGTATAACTTCTGGTGGAAAGTAAGCCAATCTCTTTTCTCATTGATCCTGGGGCCACTTACTCTACCCTACCCTCCTTCAGAGGTTCCTTACAACAGAGATCTCCGTGGTAGATATTGATGGCAATTTGCTACACCCTACACTACCCCACCCTTGTAGTACTCCCTTTCCAGACACTCTTTTTCACACTCATTCCTTCATGCAGCATCTCCCTACTAGATAGAGATGTCCTCTCAAAATTACAAGCAACCCTGACAATTTGCACCGGCTCCCACCTCTCACTACCCATCTTACTCCTCTTTAATCCCTCCCCTACAATTCCTCCTGTCTCTCAATCCAGCCTCCCCATAGACCCCATAATGTGGAATACCTCTCTTCCTTCTTTAGCCTCCCATCATTCACCCCTTCTCATTGCCCTCCAACCCCAACATTCATATCTTTCCCTTAAATACCCAATCCCCACCACTGCCCTCAGAGGTGTTAAGCTCCTTCTCAAATGCCTGTTGGCCAGTATTCTCAAACCTACTAACTTCCCCTACAACATTCCCATCCTTCCTGTAAAAGAACCTGATGGTTCATAACAGTTAGTGCAGGACTTAACGGGCTGTCAGTGAAATTGTTCAGCCTATTCACCTAATAGTCCCTAATCCCTATACCCTCCTATGTACCATTCCTTCCAATACTTACCATCCCCATCCATGAGTTCTCCACATCCGTCTTTGCCTTCGCTTGGGTTTGCCCTGATTCCTCCACCAGCCAACAACTCAACTGGACAGTTCTCCCTCAAGGATTTAGAGATAGTCATCATTACTTTGGTCAGGCACTTCAGCCTGACCTCCAGCAGGCTGAAGGGCTAACATTACCAGAGAAATTCACGGTTTTTCAGTATGTAGATGACCTTTTATGCAGCCTCTACCCCACTGTCTCCTGGCAAGACACCATTAACCTACTATCTTTCCTTGTCACCAAGGAGTATAGAGTGTCCCTTCCCAAAGCCCAGTTAACCTCTCCCTGTCTGATACCTCCACATCCTCTTTCAGGAATGAGAAAAACTCATTCCCCCTGACAGCATTCAGGCCATCTCTTTACCCCTTCCTTGAAAAAAAAAATGACTTCCTCTCCTTCCTGGGGATTGTAGGATAATTTAGAACCTGGATTCCCAATTTCACGGCCTCAGCTAAACCTCTGTACACCATCACTAAAGGCCCCTCAACTGACTTCATAGACCAACACCAGCTTTAGTCAAGTTCTTTCCTCTCCCTATAATCCTCTGTCCCGAACGCTCTCTCTCTCTCTCCCTGATCTCTGCTACCCATTTTACCTCTCTGTCAAAACACCAAGGATGTGCAGTAGGAGTCCTAACACAGAAATCTCATAATGATCACCTCCCAATAGCATTCTTTTCAAAGCAGATAAAATTTACAACAGCGGTAGCCACATTCCTCCTTTTCCTGAAGGCCAAGAAACTTACCCACCATACCCCCACTTATCTACTAACTTCTCACAACAGTCTATTCCTTTTAAAGCACCAACACTTGTCTTTACTTTCTGCACCTCATTTACTCCAGCTCCTAATCCTTTTTATAGAAAACCCTAATCTCAACTTTCTCCCTGGCTCCGCATATGACCCTTCATCTCCATTAGCTCCCCTCCACCCCCATGACCCTCACACTTTTCAGAACTCATTCCATGATTGCTGGTCTTTAGTCTTGATAACATTACACCCTTTTCCCAACATCTCTCTCCCTTACCTAACCCTGAAGACACCTGGCTTATCAATGGCTTCTTCTAAGCCCACTGCTTACTCCATTGCCAAGGCAGGCTTTGCCATTGTATTCTTTTCCTGCATTATCACCTTAGCTACTGTGGTCCCCAGCACCTTCTCACAACCACCCTCACTAAAGCCTTACAACTCACACAAGCCTGCTCCATTAACATATACACAGATTTTAAGTATACTTTCCACATAATCCATCACCATGCCTCCACATGGCCAAAAAAGAGGATTCATTACCACCCAAGGCTCCTCTTTTGTCAACATCACACTCATTAAAAACCTCCTGAATGCAGCCACTCTCCCAAAGGAAGTGGCCATCATCTTCTGTAAAGGCCACCAGAATGAAACAGATGCAATTTCCAAAGGCAACCAGAAGGTTGATATAGAAGCCAAATGGCCAACTCAATACCCCTATACCCCCATCCTCAGAAGGCCAGTACTTGTCCTTCAATAAATTCTCTCCAGTATATACATATGAAGAACAGGACAATTACTGGTACCTTCCCACATGGGGAGATTGGGGAAAATTCATTCTTCCTTCCTCCCAAGCACAGAATATCCTCTCTTCCCTCCGTAATAGCCTTCACATTGGCTTCAAGCCTCTTAACACCCTTCTTTCTCTGCTCCTTTTCCACCCACAACTATCTTCCCTTTTAAAACAGATAACCCAGTCTTACACAATCTGTACCCATATCTCACCTCAGGGGCTATAACCCCCACCCCTTTTCCCACACATAAGGCCTGGAGCCCAACCCCTGGACAAGACTGGCAGATTGACTTCACCCACATGCCTCCTGTATGAAAATATAGACTTCTAGTTTAGATTAATACCTTCTTGGGGTGAATTGAAGCCTTCCCCCATGACAGGCAAGAAAACCCATGAAGTTTTCTCCACCTTCCTCCACCACATTATTCTTAGATTCAGTCTCCCCAACTCCATTTAGAGTGACAATGGCTCAGCTTCAATTAGCCAGATCACCTCCATACTTCACAAGCCCTCGGAGTCCAGTGGCACTTACAGGCACTTACAGGCCCCAATCATCGGGAAAAATGAACAATGTCATTAAATAACATTTCACCAAATTAGTACTCCAACACAAACAAGATTGGATTAAGCTCCTGCATTCACTTTACCCTTTGCAAACCCCTCTTTTACAGCCCTTTTGAAATGATGTATAACAGAACTATTATTCTAGGCCGTGGACTCCCTCCAGACTCCATCATAGGAAACTATTGATAACCATCCTCCAGGAAACCAGGGATGAACTTAGAAAAACAATAAACCAGCTCTTACCCCAGTGCTCACCGGAAAAAGTCAGGGACCAATTGGCAGGACGTCAAGTTTTCCTCAAATCCCTTTGCCCCACAGGATGCTATCCCCTCACCAGATAGGCCATCACACCATTCTCTACAGCACTCCCATGGCTGTTCACCTTCTGGACCCCCTAGTCTGGATCCACTGATCCTGAATAAAGCTGTGTCCTACAGAAAAACTTCCAACATTGGAAGCTCCCACTGGAAATCACAAGTACTATTCCCCACCACCTTAAAACTCACCAAGATCCCCGAAGAGTCCACTTCCACATAAATGTGTAATATTTTTCCCCAATTCTTCCTTTTTCTCTGTTACTTTTCTCAAGATGCCTGGCTACTCTCACACATTCAAAACTAGGATGACGTCTTTTTTTTTTTTTAAATACAGGGTTAATAACAGCCACTATTTACTTAGCACTTTTTGTATGCAATGTCATGACAGTCATGGCAAGCACAATTCATGCCCATTTTATTCTAAGAAAAAAAAACCGAAGCTCAGAGAATCAGAGCATTGCTGAAGCTGGAATTAGAATTCCAGGCTATCAACTCCAAAGTCTGCTCTGAACCATCATACGTGGATTATACTACCCCTCAAACATATCTTTTAAAATCCTAGTTTCCCAAAACAAAAAACCTAAATGGTCACATCTTTTGTAGATAAAGACCTGTTATTTACCTAATACATTTAACCACTTTCCATAAAGTTTCTTGTCTAAAGGAGACTTGCAGCATTACTACTTATAGTTATGCTGCTAATTAACCTTCAACTATTTGTGTAGCACATTAAATAGGATGACCTCTTTGAAGCCATAAAGATTTATGGCTATAAGGCACCCACCAGATACTCTCCTACTGAGGAAACCCAACTTTTCTTCTTCCTACTCCTTTTCCTTCTGGCTACGCCTCCTGTCAAGCTGGCCCTTCTCCCTTCCCCATCAACCCCAACTGAATGCACAGGTTGTCTTACCACCCAAACCTCGCATCTCCATGAATACCTTACCAACCCCCATTCTCACATCAACTACTCCCGATTCTTACCTTGGTTCCCCTCTTTCACTAGCCACATTTATGTACTGGTGCACTGTTATGACATTACCAAAACCTCTGAATGTTCTTATGAAGGAAAGAGGTACTAGACAGGCAAAATAACAGGCACTGGATTCCCTGGAGGTGGAGTCAGAACCACTGTCTGCTGGACCTACCTGACACATGTGGGATGATCAGATGGAAGAGGAGTCCAGGACATAACACGTCAGCAAGAAGCAGGACAATGTACAAAAAAACCCCTGTCTTCCAGTACAACCCCTCCACTCTATGAAAGGTTAGACCTCACTGTCCTGCAAGACCTACAACTACACTCCCTTATTCCTCAGCTTTTAAACACCTCCTCAGCTGCCCTGAACTCTTCCTCTTTCCTCTCCCCGTCAGGATGCTGCATGTGCCTTTCCTTATATCAACATCTTTTCAACCCCATACCCATATCCAACACATATAACTCTTCCATTCTGGCAGAAAATAACACAGCTCTGTTCAGCCCCATAACTGTGCACTTTCCACCCCTAGCGCCCCCCAATTTAACCTGCTTCAATCTCACATGCACAGGAGACTAGGATTTATAAAGCCTGATCTCTCTCCCCTCAACTCAACTTTTCCTTTGTCTAACTCTTCCTGTGCCCCTCTGGGAATAATTTTCCTTGCAACCACTCCATCTATTGGTGCCTACACACTAACCACTCCAGTTTTGCACCTGAGTTTTCCTTACCCCTCAACTCTCTTTTGTGAATGACTCCTCCCTAACTCAGGCCCTGACACATCCCCCTACCTCCAGACAAAAAAGAGCCTTTTTCCTCCCTGAACTCCTCAGAACAGGCATAGCAGCTGGATGTGGCATATGCATCACAGGCATCAGTATATCAACTCACTTTTGCCACCAAGTGTCCCTAGAACTCAACAAAGATATGAAAAAGCTAGCTGGCTTTTTAGTTACCCTATAATCCCAAATTAATTCTTTAGCCACAGTAGTCCTCCAAAATTTCAAGTGTTAGATTTACTTACACCAGAAAAAGGAGGCACATGCATTTTTCTGGGAGAACAATTTTGTTTCTTTGTCAACCAGTCAGGAAGTCACAGGCAAAGGAAAGAAATCCGAGAATGAATCAGAGACAAATCTTGAGTCATCTAATCCCTGGTCCTTATTTGATTACTGGCCTCCTTGGTTACTTCCTGTTTTAGGACCACTAATTATGATCTTTCTCATCCTCAGTTTCGGACCAATAGCCCTCTGTCTTTTCTCCCAATTTATTGACCAGGCAGTCACCCAAAAAACAACCACTCATATCCTCGCCTTATACGGATATCAACCAGTTCAGACTGAAGACCTGGAAATGTTTGTATGTATACCATCTCCTTCCCCCTCCCTTTTTTTCCTTTATAGTAGCCCACAATGACCCTCAAGTCGCAGGAAGCAGTCAGAGAGACACTACACCCATCACTCCTCATCCTTATAATAGACTAAAAAGACTGGGATGATAGGGCCAATCGTAAAGGCCCCAAAATACAGCTAGCCACAAAAGCCCACTGAAGAGAGCCAACTATATAAGTCCCACCCAGAAAGGGATGAGTGCACCAACCCAGAAAACCCAGGCCCTTATATTCCCATTCCACGTTGCTTTTCACACTGATTTCCTTTTCAAACTCAGCCTACTCACACCCAACAGCCTAGTTGCTGATCCCGTATCTGGACACTATTTCCTTTTCTTTACATCTTGGAAGAACCTCTCATTCCTTGCTCTACTTGTCCTGTATTATTGATGCGAAAACAACAAGAGGTGTTAGCTAAAGCATAAACTCCTCCTTGCTCTACGAATAAACAGTCCAGAGCAAAACAATGATTCATCACTTGCCCAGGCCTAAGAATCTAATGACTCCTGTAATATTTTGAGAGTTTGCCTGGAATCCTCAGCAACCATACTTTAAGTATGGTTGTATTTTTAGCTATGGAGGTAGTTACCACTATTTCAGTTTTTCAGTTGTAAATCTGACTAATTCTCAAATTAGGTTAATTATTCCAAAAGCTATTAAAAATGCTCTTTTCTTTCTGGAGTGGACAGGAATGTGTTCCTATTTCTGTTATTGGAGCCAAAGCATTTAAAATTAGTAATAAGCTATTAGTTAACATTAATTGGTAATTCTACATTGTTCTGCATCCTGAGGACTAACATATTGGGTTGCGGTAAATTTTCTTTTCCACTGAACAATAAACATCATTTCCAAAGGGAAACATAAATGACTTTTGGTAATATAAGGCTTATTTGGGCTTAAAGAAGTATCATTCAGCTAAGCTGGGAAGTCGCAAGTATTCATATCCAAATGACAGTTGGGCAAGGTACTTACTTTTATCCTTCCCTCTTATCCAAGCACAAGCAGTGCTGGACATAATGTTCATAAAAATAGCACCATTTCTTTTTTCTTTTCTTTCTTTCTTTCTTTTTTCTTTTTTGAGACAGAGTCTCACTATGTTGCCCTTGGTAGAGTGCAGTGGCATCACAGCTCACAGCAATCTCAAACTCTTGGGCTTATAGTGATTCTCTTGCCTCAGCCTCCCAAGTAGTTGGGACTACAGGCTCCCACCACAATTCCTGGTTATATTTTGGTTGCAGTTTTCATTGTTGTTTAGCAGGCCCAGCTGGGCTTGAACCTGCCAGCCACAGTGTATGTGGCCAGCACCCTACTCACTGAGCTATGGGCACTGAGCCAATAGTGCCATTTCTTAATGCAGTTTTGTCCTGGGGCACAAGTAAATTCAGGAATTAAATTTGTGAATACAGCAGTCATAATAGGTTGAAAACACCATGCTATAGAAACTGATGTTAACTCATCAAGATATATCACTGCATTGGAAATATTGGGTGAATAGTTTTACCTGAAAATCCTGGTTAGGATTCATGAGAATTCCTAGAACTTTCATGGGATTGGCCATGTCTGGTTGAGGATAATACATGCAGCACTTATTTAATGCATATGTATTGGCATAAGCAGTTGAAATACTAAAATAAGAATTGCTAGTAAAATTAAAAGCAATAGAAAGGGTATATATTGTTGTAATAGTGTAGGGGGGATTTCAGTTTATCTTGCAGTTTCCATGGAAGATTGATAGTATCCACTGTCTATTGCCATTGGGGCCATAATAGCTATAAGGATATTCCCCTGGCATAGAAATAAAGGCATGGGGACCCCAGCTGGACACATTCTGGCCTGTTGTAGTATATTCATTCAGGTGCCCTGCTATACCCAAATTCAGTAAGTGAGAGAGAAACCTCTTGCAGGGCTGAGGATGGACACATTTGAAAAAATGGTCCAACATTCTCACCATATATTGCCATACCTCCTTGCTTACAAGGAGGGCAATGGGTGATGAGGCATATAAAGCATCTTGACTTTCTGGGTAAGCTGATGGTATCAGCTCCTCTACCCAATATGTTAACGTATAAAGGACCATATAACTAAAATAATTCCACTGACAATGGGGTGAACTTCCTAATCTTTGGAGCAGCCTCTTAGGCCCTGTTTCACCTTCCACAGGAGTGAACTCCTGAACTACATCATAGAAAAAAGTCCAATGGAAATAGTTAGGTTCTAATAAAATGAGCCCTGGACTGGTCATTTCACATGAGGCATGACTACACTCAACTTTCAGTTGGCCATTCTTCACTCTTCCCCGCCATGGATGAACCTCAACACAGCCTGTGTCATCCCAGAAAAGACATTCATCTTACTGTGTATTTGCTAATACTTGACTGGTCTAGAAGAAAGCAAAATAATTCCCAAAAGAAGTGCCCCAAATGGGTCACCAACATGAAAATGTGCTAGGACTTTAAACAGAGGGTTCTTGGGTGGTCAAACAAAGAACTGAAAGACACACCACTGATAACCACTAAAACAGATGAGGGTGGGCTGGAATAAACCCCTGGCTTAGGACCACTCCTTGTAACAAGAGCAACTGCCTCCCACAGGAAAGCGTGCAGTGAAAAGTCTCTGTTGCCAGCATATAGACCACCTGCATTCCGAGAAATACCCTTCAAGACTCCCCAGGGGTAACCTGGCCAGTGTTCCTTGATTGGAACTCTTCTTGTGAGCAGACGGGACAAGTAGGATGAAATAGAAGAAAATGCACACTATGTTAAACATGCAGAGTTTACTGAAAGACAGAAAAGAGCTCTACAAAGTTAAGAGAAAGCTCAGCATTAGAGGGATGGTGGAAATGGTTCACCACCTACTGCTCAAACTTTTACTTGTTATATATCCTATAAACTACATTTATCTATTGTGACAGTCCTACTTTTATACCTTAACTGCTCCTTATGGGGTGGTCAGTACCAGTGCTACCTGGCCTGTGATTCCACCTGCCTGCCTTTAGATAAGTTCCTCCCTATGTTGAAATACCAGTTTTCTCTTGCTTATTTACTCTACACCTTGTTCTGTTTATTTTTAACTGTTTCCATCAAGACTGCTTCCTGCTTCTCAGAGATCTCCTTCACCAGGAGATGGGCAGCAAGTAGGGTTGGAGGAGCAGAGAAAATGTCAAAGTTGGAAGAGGAACTGGGCCAGGGGTGTATGTGCTGTATCTTCTCAGTGAAAGGTTACTTTAAAAATACAAGTCACCAGCCCCATCTAATCTGGGCTAACAGGAGGAGAGATGAGTTTATCCATGGAGAGGTCAGAAGGGCAGAGGGGGAGGAAACGGCAGGGCTGAGAAAGGTAATAGAGAAGGGTGAAAGGAAAGGGGAGGTGGAGAGCGGGTGGAAAGAGCGAGGAGGGCAACTATGACCATAAACAAATAAACTGAGAAAGCCCCTGGGGGCCTATCTGGTCTATTAAAGTCAAACTTCTGGCAAGACAGGTCAGAAGCTGGCATCTCCTAAAGGCGTCATGTCACAGTTACAAGGTGAGACTAGTCACCCTGAACATGCTCACTTCCTTCAAGTAAGAGAGATTTTAGAGGAGCCAGGTTCCCCATAGCAGGCAAAGCAGCTCTGGCCCTGCATGTAGGGGTGCACCGAAGGTGGCACCATCACAGGGTGGGCAAGACATTGTAACCCTTTACCAGCTGTCAGCTCTTTGGCCTCAGCAGCCAGACTATAATTCCCATGGGCAGCGGGCTCATAGGCCTTGCCTGTGCTGGCAGGAGGGTTAGGAGGTGGCAGCTCCCAGCCCTTTCATTGCACAGCATCCAGAAGACGATCTCACCTCCAGGGTGGTGTGCAACTCCAGAGGGAGGAGAAGAGAGGTGCAGGCCTCGTCCTTCCCAAAGGCAGGACGTGGCTGTTGGATCCCTCCTGCTGTCCCTGGGCAAGAACAAGAGGGCACAGTCCAGTTGGGGGTTGGGGTTGGGGGTGGGTAGGATATGAGGCTGCCTAGTTCCCCTCACATTTGCCATGAGCTGGAGGGTCCCCACCTGGGTCCACCCCCCACTGCATGCCCCCTTTTTCTCTCCCTTCATATCCAGAATCTTTCCAGAGCATCTGCTTCCTTCAACCCAAGGAGCCACCTGCGTCCTAAACTGCTGTGGAAACTGGCCAATACCTGAGACACTGTCCACTATGCCACTGATCCCTGCTTTCTCCAGCCAGAGCAGCAGTTCATCTGATTTTAGGAGAAATCAATCATCTGGGCAGAATACAAACACATTTGGCAGGAGGTGACATGAGCTGTGCCATGTGGAAATGTCACCCTCACTGATGCCTTCTTTGCTGATGTTGAAAATGAGGCATGAGGAAGAGTAATAACTGGCTTACCCAGAATCTGCTAAGAGCACAAGGGAAAACTCTAAGTCCCAGGCATATGTGGTCGGACACTGACCAAGCCATTTACATGGATGGATACCAAATATCAGTCTGGAAGTGATTATGGTTTAGGTCCTTTACTCTCAAACTTGATCACCCTCATCCCAACTAGGGCCTGACTGGCCAGTGTCTCAGAGAAACAGATAATGCCCTGATTCCTCTGAATTGATGGTGTCTTCAGCTTTGGGGAAGCTACTTCAAGGTATGAAGCACTTGAGGAACATTTGAAGCCCATCAGGTGTTATGTGACTCTGCTTTGGATGAAAAGCTCATTATCCATGGCAGTCAGGGGTGTTCCTTAACTCCTAGGGCTATTCTGTTAAATTTTTGTCTAGACTAAGGAAACTGAAAGGTGTAAGCTGTGTCATTCAGTGGTGAGGGGGTGAGAAGAGTTCAGGCAAGGTTTATGGGGAGGGTGACCTCCATGGGCAGTGCTAGATGGCATCTGCACCCAGGATCAGTTAGAGATGCCTTTTATATGAGGCTGTAGAGGATTGGCAAATTCCACAGCTTGCCTAGAAAGTTAGGATCTGTGGTGTGAACTTCTTAGGAAGTGAGGCTAGTCAAATCCTCTGAGTCCTTGTCTTAGGAGGAGAGGAGAAGGCGGAGGAAAGGAAAGAGCTCATGTGCAGCTGCATTAGGCCCCCTCCCATCAGAAACATCCAGGAGTGTGTCTGCTGCATGTAGCCTCTTGATTATTGATATCCCTGCATTTCTTATTCTCTCAGGGACAGATTTTTGTTTTCTGATTCCAGTATGGTACCAGAATTCATGTTGCATATTTTTCATTTAGAGAAAATAATACTTAGTGATAAAAACTATATACAAAAATGTTATAATTTATCAAATGCTTGAAAATGACCAATATTAAGTTGTATTAGATTGTATTACACACCCATGTGATAAAATAAAAATGCAGGAAAAAAGTACAGACAAAATAAAATATCGTTTTCTGTCTTGCAACTGAGGGATATTAATAGATCAAATATTATTGCTTTGAATTTATCAGAACAAATTTTTGTTTCTTTATTTTTGAGACAGACTCTCACTATGTTGCCTAGGCCAGAGTGCCATGGCATCATCCCAGCTCAGAGTAATCTTGAATTCCTGGGTTCAAGTAATCCTCCTGCCTCAGGCTCCTGAGTAGATGGAGCTACTACAGCCCACCATTTCATTAGTAGAGACAAGGTCTCCCTCTTGGTCAAACCCTTGAGCTGCAGCAATCCATCTGCCTCATGCTCCAAGAGTGCTAGGATTACAGGCATGAGTCAATGTGCCTGGGTAAATTGATTAGAACAGATGTTAACCTTAGTGACTATTGATTCTAGAAGCAACAAAAAGTCCAGCTGGAGAGAGAAACTTCCCCTCTACCTCACCTTACTTTAGTCTTCCTGGTAGTGCCACGGCTCCTTAGAATTTATTCAACATCCACAGTCTGAGCAGTTAAAGTAGTTGGATCATTATCATTGTTCTTGTTCCTTTTGTTCTTTTTTTCTGTTTCTGTTTAAAATAGGCTGCAGACATGACTGTTGTATCTTGAGTTCCCAGATGCTTTACGGGCCATTACTCTGAGACGTCTCCTAAAAAATTACCCAAATCCAAGAATTAAAAACTAAACAAAACAAAAACAAAAGCCCTCTTCTAACATTAACCTTTGAAAACTGCTTGTGATTGGTGTTGACACACTGACCTTCCTATTTCTCTACTCCAGAGAATGTGGAAAAATGATCAAGTCTTTGGGCACATGGTCAAGATAATGAAGTGCCCATTGAAATGTAGGGTGAGACCCTTTCCCAGACTCCTTGGCCTCAAATACAAAAAAATGAGCACAATATGTAATCAAAGAAGCCCTGGAACCCTCAGACTCTGGGACCATATATCAAGAAGAAACGAAAGGCAAAGGTGTGACATCTTAAGGGTTGAAAACATCCTTGGACATTGGAATTCCAACATCTCCCATTTACTCTTTTACTATAGCCTTTTCCAAGCATGGATAGAGGAACTCAATAAAAATATGCAAAGAGCACAGTATACTTTCAAGTCATCACACAGGAGCTCATGCTACATGTGGTGAACCATTTTTGGCAAGTGTATGGGGATATCTTTAAACTGCACATGGCAGGTAGAACAGCAATGGAGTTGAAATGAAGATATATCTGATTGCACATCAGAAAACCATGGGGGGCTTGGGAAACAATTCATAAAGAAGACTCCATTTGTCAAGTAGCAACAGCAAAAATAAATAAATGAGACCTGATCGAGTTTAAAAGCTTCTGCAACATTATGGACATAATTAACAGAGCAAATAGTCAACCTTCAGAATCAGAGATGTTTCCATGCTCTGAATTGAACAAAGCACTAGAAAACATAATCTACAAAAAACTCAAGAAAATCAACAAGAAAAGAGGAAACAAGGCCATCAATCAAAGGGCAAGTAACATGAACAGAACTTTTTCTAGAGAAGACAGATGAATGGCCAACACACACATGAAAAAATGCTCATTTCAAATCATTGGAGAAATGCAAATCAAAACTACTTTGAGATATCACCTAACACCACTAAAAATAGCCCACATCACAAGGTCACAAAGCTGCAGATGCTGGCATGGGTGTGAAGAGGGGTGTACTTAGGCACTGTTAGAGGAATTACAAACTAGTACAGCTCTTTTGGGAAGAGGTATAGACACACCTCAAAGAGCTTAAAGTAGACTACTCATTTTATCCCACAATTCCATGACTAAGTATCTGCCCAGAAGAAAATGTGTTATTTTACCACAATATATATACCATGGAATACTACTCAGCCATAAAAAGATATAGACTTTACATCTTTTGTATTTACCTGATTGGATTTGGAGAACATTCTCCTAAGTAAAGTATATAAAGAATAAAAGAGCAAGCATCCTATGTACTCAGTACTAATATGAAAATAGTAGATCAACAACTATAGGCCCACATGAGGAAAAAAAACTAAATTTAAGAAAAGGGATGGGGAGAGGACATGATAAATTCCTGCCTATCAGGTACAATGTAGGTATATATGATACACTCCCTGGATGAAGGACTTAAGTGCAACTCAGTCTTTGGATGTTATATTACATACACAAATAACGTATCCTAATCAAACGTACCCTCATATTAACCTGAAATTTTAAAAAAAGAAAAGAAAAGAAAGTTAACACGCCTATGGAGCATATTGCAAGTACAAGTTGGATCTATCAGGTGTAGAACACAAACGTCTTAATCCTGTAATTTGGTAAATGAGGTGAACGCTATGTTGATTAGTAGGATGTAAGCACTCCAATTTGTACAAATAATCAACACATTGAATCCCATAGTGGCATAAATGTATTTATGATCTATGTACAAATGACTTAATAAAAAAGAAAGAAAGAAAGAAAGAAAAAACAAAGGAAAATCCTACTGCTACAGATTCCCAGGAGACTTCAATTGAAGCATCAGCAAACTGAAAGTAAACGGACTCCTAAGGTGTTTTTCTTCCTGGTTCCCTGTTTAATTGGTCTTCATGAGATCCTTTGTCTTTGTGACTTTCTTAGGTAGGGATTATCCTAAAAACCCTGGATGTACAAAAGGATTCCTCAAATATGTGTATTCTCCTTCTCCATTTATTTCTTTCTTCTTTTTATATTATTTCCATATTCACTATCACAATAATAGTGGTGGGGGGAGGGGATTCAACGCCTGTATCTCAGCAGCTAGGGCGCCAGCCACATACACCAAGGCTGTTGGGTTTGAATCCAACCTAGGCCTGCCAAACAACAATGACAACTACAACCAAAAAATAGCCAAGTGTTTGTGGTGGGTGCCTGTAGTCCCAGCTACTCAGGAGGCTGAGGCAAGAGAATCGCTTAAGCCCAAGAGTTTGAGTTTGCTGTGAGTGTGATGCCATGGCATTCTACCCAGGGCAACAGCTTGAGACTAATATATATATTAGTGTGGGGTCCAGGCATGGTGGCTCACACCTGTAATCATGGATGAATTGCTTGAGCTCAAAAGTTCAAGACCAGCCTAGGCAAAAATAAGACCCCATATCTACTAAAAATACAAGAAAAAAACAAAAAGCCAGGCCTCATGTCAGGTGCCTATAGTCCCAGCTACTTGGGAGGCTGAGGCAGGAGGATCACTTGACCCCAAGAATTGGAGGTTGCTGTTAGCTACAATGATGCCATTGCATCATATCCTGGGCTAAATAGTAAGTCTCTGCCTTTAAAAAAATAATAATATAGCTTTTGCCTCATTTACTTGATTATTGTGTTAATACATAACTAGTTTGATGTAAGCACTCCAAATTGTATAAAAAATTAACACATTGTACCCCACAAATGCATAAATGTGTTTGTGATCTATGTGTATATGACTTAATAAAAGGAAAAAAATAATAATAGTGGGTATTTTTATACAAATGTTCAAATGTTCTTATCAAATGCTTTCTAAGAAATAGAATCCTATATGCAAGAACATACACATTTCAAGTCTTGATACATATTCCTGAATTGTTCTCCAAAAATTTATTGATCATTTATATCCTGTACAAGTATGTACAAACTACTGACATTAAAAGTGACAGAAGAAGGAACCATTTAATTTTTCAATCTGAAGGTCACACAGACCACATGTATTTTGTAATTTATTTTTCTATCCACCATTGAAGTTGAATGCCTCTTTATGTACAATATTTTCTTACATCCTGCATCTTTCTTTGTTGTTGCTTTTTGTGCTTATACTCTTCATTGTCAGGGGTTCTTAGCATTTTATTTGAATGCCGTCTTTCTCACATTGTCCTAGCAAGTTGACATCTGTCTACACATTCAAGAATAAATCTGGGGCAGCACTTGTGGCTCAAAGGAGTAGGGTGTTGGCCCCATATACCAGACATGGTGGTTTCAAGTCCAGCCCCAGCCAAAAACTTAAAAAAAAAAAAAAGAGTAACTCTGTCCTGGATCCAGTATTCCAAATTAGCCATCTGTAAAAAAAAAAAAAAAAAAAAAAGGTAAGATGTGATCAGTGCACTGCATAGCCTCCCAGCAGGACAAGAACTGGGCTTCTATTCATCTCATGGACAGATAAAGACTAGAATAAGAATTGTTCCAATTGGCCCCATGCTGGAACCAGGCACTTTGGCCAGAACTAGACACTCATTGCCAAGATAACAGTAAGCCGGCCTGATGTTTGCTCTCATGATATTCCTCAGAACCCATGAACATACATGGCTTGACCACTTCCCCAACTTCTGGCAAAATGTTCTGCTGATATGAGTGCAATCGCAACGTTCTGCCTGCCAAGCATGTATGTAGTCAGGTCTCCAAAAGAGGATTCAAGTACCAGGCAATTGATATTCTCAGGTTCTCAATGGGACTTTCCACAATTTCCTATAGATACAGAGATCCAACCCCTTCAAGACCTCATCATCTGAAGATAATCAGAGATGAGGTCTGAAAGCCAATCAGATTTTCCATCCTTTTCCATTGCGAAAATAGACTTGGACCCAAACAGACAACACAAGTGATCATAATGACAACAGCCCACATGCTGAGCCTTGACCTCCTTCATCTCATGACAAAACTCACCTGAGTCCTATCAAAGCCCACCCTGTACCCCAACCTCTACCATCTAGATAAGTTCCAGAACACCCCCTCAGAATTGTCTTGAGGACATGGGACAATAAGTGATGGAGCTCCAGACTCAGATCAGCTGCCTCATCCTTGCCTCCTGAGAAGTGTATACGTACTGCTCAGAGCCCTCACATCTTAGGGGGCTCAGCCACATCTCAAGAAGTGTTCCCTAAGAGGATCAGTTGGCCACCTTCTCTAAGGAGAGTGCCCAGGATTGGGACCTTCTGTGTTAGGCAGTACCCACCCTCCATTCTCACATAACTGAGGAATTGATGCCTGAAGATGGAAAAGAGGTAGGGAACAGCCTGTGTGTGGTGACTCTCTGGTTCCCCAGCTCTGGTGCCTGTGCAAATGGGGGGACCCCAGAGAATCCTGAAGGCAGACAAACAGACACTGTGTGAATGTTGTAACCCAGCCCTCTTTCCCCTGCCCACTCCTGTTCCCCAGCCCTCACCTATTCCCCCGCGCCCTCTCCCGCCCAGTTCCCTCCGCCGCCCGGCGCCCCCCGGGGGGGCGGCGGGATTTGCCGTGGCCCAGGAGGCGCCTCGGGGGGGAGCCGGGGGGAAGAGGGAAATGGGCTGGAGAGGGCAGAGGGAACAGGTGAGGGTGGTGGTGGGGGGAGCAGGTGAGGGCTGGGGAACAGGAGTGGGCAGGGGAAAGAGGGCTGGGTTACAACAATAGCACAGTGCTGGGTTCCCAGAGGGAGCATCCTTGGGAGGCAGTATCTGAAGACTGAGTTCCCCACAAATCAGGTGAAAGTGTCTTTTTATTTTTATATTTTGTTTTATTTTACTTTATTATCTTATGTATTTTATTCTTTATTTATTTTGTTTTACCTAGCCTCAGATCGAACCAGTTTTATTTCTATTTTATTCTATTAATTACAAAGAAATCACTAAGGCCAGCTAAGCCCAGATTCAAATGGAAAGGAGTTAAGAATCTATCTCTTGATGGCAGAATGGCAAGGTCGTCTAGCATAAGAAAATGTAGGATGGGAGCTAGCTTTGGAAAATACTGTCTACTAGACACACACGTATACATATATCTATAGTTGATTTTTTAAATTGCACATGAACTTTATGGACACTCTGTATTTGTATGTATATATTTTTGGTATATGTGTTTACATACAAAGAGTTTTTTTTCAAAGAATAAAAATATTAGTAAATTAGTTTATCTCTCTGCTTTTTTATGGGAATCAAGGTTTTGCCCCATCAATGCCACTTTTCTTCTCTCCCCCTTATTTTTATAGTGGATATAAAAAATCCACCTATAGCCTCCCCCACATAGCTCCATGCACAAGGCACAGAGTAATAACTGTGTAGGAAAAATGGTATTGATTGTGTTAAACATTTGTAATAGCAGGTCTACTCATCTCTCTAACTTAGTAAGTGAACCTTTCCTCTAACCCTTTTAGAGAGGAAAGTGGCCTGGCATCCCAGTCTTAATCACTAATCAAAAGATGGAGAACAGAGTTTCTTCTTTCGCTCCATAATTTGGATGATTAGTGTAATCTCAATGTACTGGGTTTCTTTGGAGTTCATTAGCAGGTTGCCAATCCTTTTTTATGGTTTGCATTCCCACCAGCAGTGTAGAAGTGTTCCCTTTTCTCCACATCCACACCAACATCTCTGGTTTTGGGATTTTGTGATGTGGGCTGATCGTACTGGAGTTAGATGATATCTCAAAGTAGTTTTGATTTACATTTCTCTGATGCTTAAGGATAATGAGCATTTTTTCATGTGTCTGTAGGCTGTACACCTGTCTTCCTCCGAGAAGTTTCTCTTCAAGTCCCTTGCCTACCCTGAGATGGGATCACTTGTTCTTTTCTTGCTAATAAATTTGAGTTCTTTGTGGATTCTGGTTATTAAACCTTTGTCGGAGATATAACCTGCAAATATCTTCTCCCATTCTGAGGGCTGTCTGCTTGCTTTACTTACTGTGTTCTTGGCTATGTAGAAGCTTTTTAGTTTGATCAGGACCCAATAGTGTATTTTTTGATGTTGCTTCAAATGCCTGGGGGGTCCTCCTCATAAGATATTTTCCCAGGCCAATTTCTTCAAGAGTTTTCCCTGCACTTTCTTCTAGTATTTTTATAGTTTCATGTCTTAGGTTTAAATCTTTAATCCAGAGAACTATGAAACTCTAAGAAAAGAAATAGCTGAAGATGTTAACAAATGGAAAAACATACCATGCTCATGGCTGGGAAGAATCAATGTTGTTAAAATGTCCATATTACCCAAAGCAATATACAATTTTAATGCAATTCCTATTAAAGCTCCATTGTCATACTTTAAAGATCTTGAAAAAAATAATACTTTGTTTTATATGGAATCAGAAAAAACCTCAAATAGCCAAGACATTACTCAGAAATCAAAATAAAGCAGGAGGACTTATGCTACCAGACCTCAGACTATACTATAAATCGATAGTGATCAAAACAGCATGGTACTGGAACAAAAACAGAGAGGTAGATGTATGGAACAAAATAGAGAACCAAGAGATGAACCCAGCTACTTATTGATCTTTGACAAGCCAATTAAAAGCATTCAGTGGGGAAAAGATTCCCTATTTAACAAATGGTGCTAGGGGAACTGGCTGCCAACCTGTAGAAGACCGAAACTGGACCCACACCTCTCACCATTAACTAAGATAGACTCTCACTGGATTAAAGATTTAAACTGAAAATTGGTGTAATTTATTTTCTTTTCTTTCTTTCTTTCTTTATTTATTGAGACAGACCCTTGCTCAGTTTCCTCAGGTGGTAGAGTGCAGTGGCATCATCATAGTTCACTGCAACCTCAAACTCCTGGGGTTAATCTACAGGCATGCACCACAACACCCAGCCAGTTTTTCTGTTTTTAGTAGAGATGTGGTCTCACTTTTGCTCAGGCTAGTCTTGGACTTCTGGGCTCAAGTAGTCCTTCCACCTTTACTTGGTAGGATTATAGGCATGAGCCAGTGTGGCTGGCAGTTGGTGGAATTGAATGGCTCAGAGGATCATGACAGAGAAGGAATGTAGGGATTTTGGAAAAGAAAGATATGAGGAATAGATCCTGCTCCTCTTAAGTAGGGTATGCCAAGGCAAGAAAAGAAGGGAATCAACTGTCTTCCTTGATCATGTCCCTCACTTCACTATTTCTTTTTTTTTGAGACAGAGTATCACTTCGTGACCCTTGGTAGAGTGCCATGGTATCACACTTTACAGCAACCTCTAACTTTTGGGCTTAAGAGATTCTCTTGCCTTGATTATAAGTGCTGCCTCTGGGAGGATTCTGTACTCCTCTTAATCAGGAGAGAGGATGCAAATGACACTGGGGCATGAAAACTTGCTGAGGAGGGAAGGCAGGGAGAAGTTGAATGTTGACAGCCTAGGGTTCGGATTGCTCTGTTTTAGATTTCTTCCCACGTTGAAGCTTATCTGTATGTGGACACCATGTGGTAGGAATAATGAGGCCTTTAGAGGTGTGCTGACATCGATGCAGAAAGCTAGAGACCCCTCTGAGATAGGGACTGATCAAAGAGCATCATGTGGAACCAAGGAGACAATGCCAAACAGCCTCAAGTGCAGGCCTAACAAGAGGAAGATGGCTAACCAGAGCTCCAGGTAGAATGGGGACGTGTTTATAAAGCGCAGATAGTAGCCTTTCTGTTTGCTTATGAACTCTCAGGTGAAAATCAGACAGTCAAAATTGGAGCTCTGAGAGAGAGAATATGAATGAACCAGCTGTGTGATCTTTAAAATATGGCCAAGACTGATAAAGCACCATACCTGAATTATAGAAATTCCAAATCTCTCTGCAAGATTTCTGTGAAATTCTAGAAGAGTCCACGTCCTCCAGGATCCCCATCAACTCCACGTTCTTATTCTGATGAATGCATTCAGTTTATAGTTTCTACACCCTCTTAGCCTGCCTAAGTTAGAATCTACTTTTGCCTCTTAGCTACTTCATATCTTTGGGCAAATCATTTAACCTCTCTGTGCTTCTTGTGCCTCACAAAATGGTGAAAATACTATTTCTTACCTTATATGTTTACTCTGAGTATTATTAGACAATTACTATAAAATTTAAATATTTTAGTGTATGTAAAGAACTTAGAACACCACTTAGCACTTATTATTAAGGTTAATAATAAGTATTTTGATGTTAAAATTATGCTGACCTGATTATTTTGCATTAAACCGGATGTTGAGTTCAGCCTCCTTTCTTTCTTTGCACTCAAAACAGTCCTGTTCAAAAGGGTCTATGTGTGTGTGTTTGCATAGAAGACTTCATTAAAGATTAGAGTGATGGGGGAATTTTCATTTTGTTTGTGCTAATAGTGTACGATTTCATCATACATAATGTTCCTGAGATGTTTCTAGATTGACTTACCCTCCTCTCATTTTCTCTTCTTTCCACATTTCTCATCTTCGTGAATGCAAGGTAATTTAGCATCTCTTTCTCTTCCTTCAGCTCTACTGCCTTATGCTCTCAGAGTCTCATCATCCACCCCCAACTTATTTATCAAGAATTTTTTAAGCATGTATTTCCTTTTGCATATACCACACAGTAGATAGAGTTCCTGATTATTCTTGTGAATTCTTTAATATTGAAGTACAGTAGAACCTCTGTCAGTTGACCACCTGAGGGACTGTAACAAACTGGTCAACATAACAAGGTGGTCTGCATCAGGAGCTAGGCCTACTATACTGATATGTCCATGTGATGCACGTCCAGTCTATGAAAATTAGGTCAACTTAAGGAGGTGATCAATTATGGAGGTTCTACTGTATGTTGAAAGCAGTTTGATTAATTGCTTTATCATTTTTCTTATCACTGCAAAAAATTCACATTTTCACACTTCAGACCTTAAAAGTAATATGAGACTGTGAGCCTCTAGAAAGCAGAGATTGAATCTTTTTCCTCTTTATATCCACAGCAGTACCCAGTAGGAGGCCTAAAAATTGATCTACACTTATAATTCATTGTCTTTACCTTTTCAGTAGGAATGAAATACTTTCTTCTGGGAGAAGGCTTCATACTTGGTGCTCATTTGCAATTAATAGGTATAGAGATGCAGAATTTCTTCACTATCTTTTAGGCTCAGCTAGATAACAAGTGGCCCAAATGATACCTGTTTCTCTGTATAATCTTAGGAACTTTTAAACATCATAAGTAATTCTCATTGTTTTTCCTTGTTATCTAACTGTATATTATGGTAATAATCTCCCTTGATATTTGATTTTTTTTCTGTGAAGTAGTGAATAACTTCAACTTCTACATATGTAATGTTTTGACTACAGATGTTCCTTTAATAGGGTATTCCTGGGAGAAGAAAAATGGAGTAAATGGTAAAAATAAAGATGACATTCTTTTCTCTGCAGGTGTGTCATTTCCAACATGGCAGACATTTTCTTTGCTTTGTATACAATTCTGTTTAAAAACTTTCTGTAATAAAGGATCTCACTCTATTTTTTGTGTTTCATTCTGACACATCAAACTTTACCTTTTCTTTTTCCCCTTCTGTCCCACATAATGAGAAAGCTGATAAGAAAACTCAGGTGATCTCTCCGTTGGCAGCGGGTGAATTAAAACAATACATGGGAACCCCTTGTCTTAGTCTCACTCCCTAATCACCATGAAAACCCCAAGCCAATTTTCTTTCTTTGCTTTCTCAAACCATTTTTGGGCCTGTATGAGAGTCACTGTGCTTTCCCCAGAAAGCCTTATGTGCGTAATAAATCTTTTCATACCGTGTGTGTGTGTGTGTGTGTGTGTATGTATGTTTGTGTGTGTAACGAAACCAAGTTTGGGGTGGGAGTCCATCCTGAATCTAAGTATCCAAACAATTTTATTAAATATTTTAATGCATGCAAAAAAATAGTCATATGTTTATCTATATATGGTTAAAATATAACATTACCTGTTTAGTCTTTTGTTGCTGCTATAAAAATATCTTAGACTTGGTAAAATTTGTTTGTCAAAGTTATAAAGGCTGGGAAGTCCAAGGTCAAGGTGCTAGCAGGTTCAGTGTCTGGTGAAAGTTGCTCTCTGCTTCCCAAGATGGTGCCTTATTGCTGCATCCTGACATGGTGGAAGGGGCATAAGACGTGTCCAACTTAACTGAGGACTAAGGCTCTCCTTCCTAGAGATGCCTAATTCCAAAATGACCAATGAAAATGAAAACATATGACCACACAAAGACTCAAACATAAGTGTTCATGGCAGCGTTATTCATAGTAGTCAAAAAGTGGAAACAACCTAAATGTCTATCAGCTGGTAAATGGATAAGTAAAATATGGCATATTCATGTAATGGTATGGTATTTGACAGTAAAAAGGAATGAAATACTGATACATGCTACGACATAAATGAACTGCAAAACCATTATGCTCAGTGAAAGAAGCCAGATCCAAGGCACAGACTGTATGATTCCATTTGTATTACTTGTCCCTAAAAAGTAAATGTGTAATAATAATCTATAGAGGCAGTAACTACTCTTAATCATCACTGATCCTTGTAAGCTCATTGTGCCAGTAGGCTGGCAAGAAAAGAGTTTCCATACTTGAAGAGGTAATTGACTTTGATAATCATGAGGATTCCTGATAGTTATTACTGCTACATAATGAGTGGCAGCAGGGAAGAATATAGTTAGCACTCACATGAACCACTGGGGTACCTCTTGGTATTCCCAAGCCCCATTTTCACTGGAAATTGTCAAGTAGGGCAACTGTGGCCATATTAAGTGAACGGTAACCAAAATCTACCCCCTAAAGCGACACCAATTAATACATCTAGACCAGCAGAAGTGCTGGCGGAGAGGGAAATAGAGAATGGGCAGTAAAGAAAGGAATCCTTGTCAATTCTGACCTCAGAACCAACTGTAGCAGCAGCTCCCACTAACTGGGAGTCATTCATAATCCTGAAAGACACAGTCCCAAATGGTGAAATCCCAAAAGTTCAAAATCCCTCTAGTCTAAAATCTCAAAAATCACAATCCTGAAAAATCAAAATTCCAAAAGTATAATTCTGGAAAAAATAATTAAAATTTATTAAAAGGTATTTATTAACATATTTACTTAACAAGAGGATTCGTTTGAGTAACAAAAACATGACAGAACATAGGCCACTTTACACAATAAAATAGGCAATAAATAATAGCAATTTTGCAAGTATAAACACAGGTATACTAATGGCAGTCATTTGGATGTAATAGTTGTAAGCAGATGAACTATACTCATAATGAAATAGCTTCTATAACTGCAGTCATCTGAAATACCATGGTAGCCTAAGTCTTTTGACGAGCTTAGTGGAAATCCACAATAGGTCACCACCATACATGTAGTAGCCCAAAGAGCTGAGAAAAGAAATTTTCTCTTTTATGAGTGCAGATGAACAAAAGGATGTCTATTTACTGTGGAAGTTTTATTAATATTTTTAGGTACATGCACATTACTTACACACAGTTACCATTGTGATAATGCATCTTTGTGGAGTCAAAGTTCCAAAAAAAAAAAAAAGCCTAAAAGAAATTTAGAACTCTCCAAGTCTTTACATAATTTATACCTCTCTTACTGAAAATGATGGGAAGATGAAATATATAGCATAGTGAATTGTCAAAAATAATGCTGACAATTTAAAATTGTGGGGAAAAACTAAATAACAACAAATAAAAAGAAAATTCAATACATGAAAATGTGTTACAGGGAGAGAGTATAGGCAATTGTCCAGAGGTAATCTGTACAGCTGGCCAACTTTCATGACCATTAATTATTCTTTGAAGTCTTACATCACAATGAATAGCTACTTTTTTTTTTTTTTTTTTTGAGGGCATAGCCTTCCTCAAAGAGGATGTTCACATCCATTTTCTGCATGGTGCTGCTTTTTTCAAATTAGTTTGTGATTTGATAGACATGGACGTGAGCATTCCTTATTAACTTTTCCCATCTTCTGTTCCGTCGTTTTATGTTGTTTGGGGCACTTAAATCCATTTTGTCTGCACTCGTATACAGACCACACATTTGGTGAAAACAAAAGTGATAGAACAGCAACACCATCGCATAAATGTTTTCTTACCCTACCATGTATGTAATAATTACTTTTAAGCCAGTCAGAAACTTTGTTAGATTCTTCAGGCAAACTCAGTTTTAACATTTTAAAACCTCTTGGATGTCATCAGGTGGAAGAAACGCCAATATATACAAATGATGCATTTTTAATGCATATCATGTGGCCAATCCAGGTGAGATTTGGCACTCCTCTGAATTTTTTGACAATTGCATTGGGCTGAATGGAAAAGAATAGACTTTATTAACACCTTGAAATTCACTGTCAGAAGTCTTAATCCCACCTAATTCAAAATCTGTCATTGTAGTTTGGGGATTAAGTGGACTTTCTCTTCTGCAAAGTCCATCAAATCTTCAAATAAGCATTTGTAAAATGCCTCACTTTTTCCAGTCATTGACACATAAATGAGAACATATGCTTTAGTATTTTCAGATCCAACAGGAGCATGGATTTTATATAGTTGATAAAAAACAGTCAGGACAGTTTTGAAGTGAAGCATGTGCTAGTTTTTCTGCGTTATAGATTTAGTGGTAAATCTGAGACGTTTGTCTTCTTCAATAGTCACATCTCAAGAATTGTTCACCATGTAACAATATATTTTGTAACACCAGAGGAACCATAATATCAACATGTGTCTATGGTTTAGAAGGTCACTGAACTTGTCACTTTTTTAAATTCTCTGACAAAGTGTGTTTTTTGAAGGCAAAAATGCTGCTATATGTGAAGGGGCAGGAGTCGCACAGGACTGAATGATATGATGGGAGATTTCTTTTATTTTTCACCTGCATTTCACATCTGTAATCTAAACACTGCCTTACTGCACTGGTGTTTGGAGAGTGGTTGTGCTCTACTGATTTTATACGTATGTGCTGTTCATTTGAAAGTCTCAGTTATTGCAATTAAGTGATTTTCAGCTTTCACAGCACTAATAATAATTAGCTTTTAAACTTTTAGCTTTCACCATTAGATAGTCTCATATACTTAAGCCATCACAGCCTTTTTATTGAAGGAACAATTACATAGATCTCTCCCACTGAGTTGTAAGGAATACAATAAAAAAGGAATACCTATGTTTGGCTTCCCCCATACCCAATCTATTAATCAGAGTTCTCCAGAGAGATAGACCAACAGGGTGTGGATATAGATACATGAAAGGAGATTTATTAGGGCAATTGGCTCATGCGATTTTGGTGGCGGGCAAGTCCCATGAAAGGCTGCCTGCAAACTGGAGATCTGGAGATGCCAGTAGCCTGCCTCAATCCAAGTCCAAAGGCCTCAGAACCAGGGAAACCAATGATGTAATACAGGTGTCCTCAAACTGTAGCCCGCGGGCCACATGCAGCTGGCCTAGGACATTTATCTGGCCCGCTGGGTGTTTTTGCCACTGCTGCCTGTCCTGCTTATCAGCCAACTCTCGTCCCGGGGCCCACATCAGCCAACTCTCATCCTGGGGCCCGCAGTCTGGCCCTCCGAAGATCTGAGGGACAGTGAGCTGGCCTCCTGTTTAAAAAATTTGAGGACCCCTGGTGTAATACTTTCAGTCGGAACTCAAAAGCCTCAGGACCCAGGAGGCTGCTGGTGCAAGTCCTGGAGTCCAAAGGCCAGTGATCCTGGAGTTCTGATGTCCAAGACATTAAAAGAAAAATGTGTTCCAACTCTCAGACCAGTTTGCTTTCTGTATTTGTTCTTTCTGGGTCCCCAGCTAATTGGATGGTCCCTCCCAGCATTAAGTGTGCATCTTCCCCAGCTAATCCACTCAGGCTTGTACCCTAATTTCCTCTGGAAACACCTTCACCATCACATCCAAAATAATGTTTTACCAGGCTTCTAGGTATCCCTTAATCCAGTCAGGATGACACCTAAAATTAAGTCTGTAAGACTTTTCCTAGTCAAGCTGGCACCTGTACACATCTCCTTAAACCATATTTAATTTCCAAATAGAGACGATGAGAAGTAATAGTTCTGCTTAACATGATGCAACTATCTTGTGATTGTGATTTTGGGGATTTTAGATATTAGATTTTGATGAATTTAAAAATTTTCATTATGAAATTTTTTGGTACTCAAAACAGTATAAAATTTTCAAACACATGTTCAACTTGTTCTTTTGTTACTGATTTCTTTCTCTTTTTTTGAGACAGAGTCTTTAAAAAAGAAAACCTTTTTAAAAATCTCATAGCACACTTGAACCTATAGTTATAGTACCATGGCACATTTGAATTATGTGGATAAAAAGAAGAGTAAAAAAAAAAAAGAATATGCTCATTGTGCTTTGAACTTCTTTTGAAAATAATTTAATTAATGATCTTTAAAAATTCTTGCAGTGGGGCGACACCTGTGGTTCAAAGGAGTAGGGCACTGGCCCCATATGCCAGAGGGGGTGGGTTCAAACCCAGCCCCGGCCAAAAACTGCAAAATAAATAAATAAATTCTTGCAGTGAGCCTAAGATCCTTTCACAGCACACCAGTTGAAAATCACCTTACTCCATTAACATGTAAACCCATTAACAGGGATGGCCATGTGATTCTTTTTTTTTTTGAGACAGAGCCTCAAGCTGTCACCCTGGGTAGAGTGCTGTGGCATCACAGCTCACAGCAACCTCCAACTCCTGGGCTCAAGTAAGTCTCCCGCCTCAGCCTCCCAAGTAGCTGGGACCACAGGCGCCCGCCACAATGCCTGGCTATTTTTTGGTTGCAGCCGTCATTGTTATTTGGCCGGCCCAGGCTGGATTCGAACCTACCACCTTAGGTGTATGTGGCTGGCACCTTAGCCACTTGAGCCACAGGCCCTGAGCCTGGCCATGTGATTCTTATTTAATCAATTAAAATAGAATGGAAGTAAATGTGCCACTTTGGAGCAGAAGCTTTTAAGTCAATACGTTGTTCTGAGTTGTTCTCTACCACGATATCTGCAGTGTGCCATGCTGAGGATCTGAGGATATTCCTTTGTTCTGTGTCCCAGCTCCAACAGCTAAAGCCAGGTAAAGACTGCCAGGTTAATGTGAGAGAGAAATAAACCTTGGATTCTATAATTCACCAATATTTGTGGGTGATTTGTTAAATGCAAAATGAGCTTACAAAATCTGACTAATACATTTAAATGTATTTCTACCACATTATTTATTGCTCTCCAGGTATAACTTTCTGTATCTCTTTTTCTGTTATGCTTTCTTCCTGATTCACTTTTAAGTTTTAAAATTTCTTGTCTCCCCTAGTACTTTAGAATTATGTTCTATATTCTTTTAAGTTATTTCCCTATGTATTTTAACTTGTATACCAGTATCCATTAGGAAAGGCTGCATATACATTGGGAATAAACAATTTCAAATTCTTAGAACAATAAAGATTTCCATTCTCCCTCTATAATACAATGTATACTGGCTGATGGCGGATCTGCAACCTGGGAACATCATCTGTTGTAGCAGCAAGAAGAGAGAACAGGTAGTTTGTAGTGGCACTTAAACGTGTGAGACTTGGGAAATTCATGGGATCTGGGAAGCGCAATCCTCCTGTGTGAGTGGAAGAAGAAGAAAACATGAAATATTGGTGAGGAGATGTAATGTCTACCAGTTTGCCCTTCTGCTCACCAGATAGTTGGATCACTTTTCTCCCGTGCTGAACATGTTGTGCCCAAGTTACAAAGTCCCCCATAAATTACTCTGAGACTGCTCCGATGCAAAAGGCAAGAGGCGGTTTTATTATCAGACTCGAGTCAGGGCCTTCTACTCTTCCCGTCGCAGCAGGAGAGCAGAAGAGCCCCGATTCTAAAATG